>CAUYRT010043969.1:0-13292 GCA_963574885.1 Lepilemur ruficaudatus
TTACGTATATTGCCCTTGCCCCTCCGCCCCCCCCCCAGTGGCAGCTTCAAGCATGACCCACCCCCACGCGGGGCCCCGCCCACGCAGTGTGTGTGTGTTCACCCCGCCCCGCCGCCCCCCCCCCCGCGGGCCCCCCCCCGCCCCCCCGGGCCCGGGCGCCCGCCCCCCGGCCCGCGCCCGCCCCCCCCCCAGACACATACATAATGAGTGCGATGCACACCATCTAGGGGATGGACATGCTTGAAGCTCTGACTCTGGAGAGGAGGGGGGGAAGGTAACACACATAACCTAAACATTTGTACCCCCATAATATGCTGAAATAAAAAAAAAAAGGCAGATTTCTTATCTTGCTCATTCTTTGATCTACTTAATTTTAGTTGGTTCAGTTCAGCTTGGCAACCCTAGCTAAGGAGCATACTCAGAACTCTTGGTATTATCATCCTGATTGCCATAATAGTAATTTCTAGCCAGACACAGTGGCTCATGCCTGTAATCGCAGCACTTTTGGGAGGATTGCTTGAGGCCAGGAGATAGACACCAGCCTGGGCAATGTAGCTAGAACCTGTCTCTACAGAAAATAGAAACATTAACCAGGTATGATGGCATGCCTGTAGTCCTAGCTACTCAGGAGGCTGAGGCAGAAGAATCACTTAAGCCCAAGAGTTTGAGGTTGCAGTGAGCTATGATGACACACCACTGCACTGTAGCCCAGGTGTCAAAGCAAGACCCTGTCTCCAAACAAAAACAAAAACAAACAAAATAGTAGTTTTCCCGGGTGTGCTATATCCTCTAAAAAAGTTTTAAATGTTTGCATACAGCCATCTATTGAATATCAAATGGTCTCTTTTCAGCTAGAAGGACAAAAACAATGAAACGCATGATCATAAGGACACTGTAACCCATGAATGATGTGTTGAGCCTGGAAACCCAGAATCATGGTAACTGAGAGTAGTAGCACCAATGCTCTTTGTTTTGGTCACACTCCCACCTAGGTTGAGAACAGAGCAAGAAAAGAAGATATCAAGAACTGAGCCCTAGAGTCATCCAACATTTAAAGATTAAGCCAAAGAGGAGAAATCAGCAAAGAATATTGAACAAGAGGCCCAGTGAGGGAACAGGGATATCAGGACAGTGTGATGTGGAGGGAAGTTCCGGGTGGGGGTGAAGGGGGGGGAAGTGTTTCAAGAGGAAGGAAGAATGCCAGTTGTTTGAAATTCTGCTCAGAGGTCAATTTAGATGTGAATAGAGAATTGACAATTGGTTTTGGAAAGAAGATTATTAATAATTTTGATAATTGATTATGACGATGGAAGCCAAAGCTGGATCAGGGTAAGCTGAGAAGTGAATGTTAAGTGAGGAAGTGGGAACAAGCACTACAGGGAGATCTTGAAAGGCCTCTCTCTGAGCGTATATGCAGAGAATATAGCAGAGAAATTAGGACAGTTGCTGGAAGTGATTTTGGAGTGGAGGGAGGTTTATTTTAGATGGGAGGAATTTCGGTATGTTCATATGCTAATAAGAGTAATTCAATTGAGAGGAAAAAAACAATGGTGCGGTAGGGGGAAATAATAATAGTATTAATAGCAGTAAAATCCTTAGGAATGTGAGAGTCAAAGGAATCCGGGTCACCGGTAGAGGGGCTGGCCTTCATATACACAGGGACATCTCATTTGTAGTAACTCAAATATTGCTATACAGGTAAAAGTAATTTTGATGGTGAGAAGATAAGAGAATTCATGCGTGATATCTTTAATTTTTCCATGAGCTCTGAGGCAAAGTTGATCAGCCAAAAGTGGGGTTTGGGGAGCAGGTATAGGAGGCTTTTAATAGATGGGAAAAGGAATGAAATAATCCTGCCATCAAGTCTATTTAACATGAATTTAGTGGAGAAAACCCCCCTAGGATTAAGTACATCTCCCAAACCCTTTTTCTCTCTCACCTGACCTTTTGCTCCTTTCTGGTATTCATTACCATGTAACTGTATCTTTTTTAGGTCACTTGTCTGTTCCCCCATTAGAGAATTACAGGAGGGCAGGGACCTTGTCTAATTTCCCAGTTTATATCTAGCCCATACATTGTACAGGGCCAGGAGATAGTCATTAAATAAATACTTGTTGAAACAAAACTGTTAATAAATGGATGTCTTCAGAATTTGGTCTTAGACCACCCTATTAAGTACTTGTTTGGGCGAGTTACTTTTCCTGTCTGAGACTACATTTCTGAATCTATAGAATGGGAATTATAATCTTTCTCTTGCCCACCTCACTGCGTTATCGTGAGGAGTATCTGAGCCAATACACCTAGAAATGCTTCATCACGTGCTCCTTAAATGTACCGGCTTGTTATTTTTAGCCCCCTGGTAGCCTCGCAGGTAGCAGGTGCCAAAAAACCTTGCTGACTGGGGGAGGGGACATATTGTTTCTGCGACTGCAGGCACCGAAGCTCGGCAGAAGTGTTCCGCGGACCGCGGAGGGGCGGGGCTCGGCCAGCGTCCTTCTAGCTTCGGCCCTTCCCTGGAGGCGCTAGCCGGGCGAGAATGGGGGCAGGGAGGCCAAGGGGGGAGTAACTGTCAAAACTCGCCGCTTGGCGCCATTATTTAAATAGTACGTGCCTGTCTCGCTGCTGTGCGTGCCCGGGGCGGGGCTCCGGGCGCCCGGAGCGGGGCGGAGGCCTGGGCGGGCCAGGAAGGGGGAGGGGCGGGGCGGGGCGGGGCCAGGCCGGCCAGAGGGGAGGGTCTAGCGGCGGCCCCCGGCGAGGTTCACTGCGCTTGCGCTGACAGACGCAAGATGGCGGACAGTGCGGAACTAAAGGTAAAGCGCAGCTCGAATTCACTTCTAATATTCGGCCGCGGAGACGGCGCCGCTGGTGCCGGGGGGGATGGGTCCGACCCCGGGGGGCCGCTCGGGTCTGACTCCACCCGGGCCTGGAGTTGTAGGGAGAGAGGTGCGCCTGGCCACAGCACAGGGGACCCGGCTGCGGCGGGCCGCGGGCCCCGGGTGCCTCGGGGGCGCTGACGGGTCGTCCCCGGCGTGTTATTGTTGTGGGCGCCTCTGGCGGGGGTGGCGGGGGAAGAGATAGGGAGTCGGGAGGTAGGGGCTGCTGCTGTCCCCGGGGCTCGGCTGCCTCACCTTCCAGGCAGCCTCCCCGCCCCCCATGGGGAGCTGGGGCTGGGGGCAGGGTGTTCTTGTAGGGGGGATTGGGAAAGCTCCCCGTCGCCGCTTCCTCTTCCTCCTTTGCAGTCCCGGACTCCTGTCAGGCGCTCTCCTCAGACCCCCGGGAACTTGGCTCCGGCCGCCCCGCCCCTCCGTGGATCCTTACCGCCCCCGCCCCGGACTCGGCTTTCCCCGGTTGCCCGCCTGTCAGGAGGCGCCCGGGGTACCCCGCTTGTGGGAGGCGCGATCCTGGGGCGATGGGGTGGGGATGTGGCGGAAAAGCTCCGGTAAAGTTTAGTAAGCCCCAGGCCGGCGTTGGGGTTCGGCCGAGAGGTAGCGGGAGAGGCTGTCTAGGCGGGACGTTACTCTTCCTCTCAAATTCCGGGGAGCCAGGGGGAGAGACCCCCTCGAAGAGTGTGTATTTGGAAGCAGTGGTGGGTGGTGAGATGCAGCTGCCTCTCTCCCTTCTCTTGCTTCGGCTGGTGTGGAGGGTGAGAGGAGCCTTTGGGGGTCTCTGCACGCACCATGATGGCGATGCTATAGCTGATGGAGGTGAATGGTTCGTGTTTATATCCCCCTGTTGCCTTTTGTTTGTAGGGACATCTTGCTGGCCATGTTGATTTGAACGAAATTCTCCGCTCATCCGACTCCAACCCCCAATAAATAGAACGTTCCTCCGTTCCTCTCAACTGTACCAATTACTCACGCCTCGCGAAATTAGATGAAAGGGTGCCTCCTTTTCCCCGCTTTTTCTCCAATCTTTACCTGATGATGGCTTCTTTACCGAAGCAGATATACCACTACACAAGCAGCTGGGGGAGGGGGGTGGAACCCTTGTGATTGGATTGTGACAAATGGGGCTCCGCTTGAATAATTTTGGTTTAGTAGCAAGCAGTTCTTAACTAACGCGTATTATTTCGAGCCTCTGAACGCGATATTCCCTTCTCTGGCTTCCTGTGTGTGTGAACCAAGCAGCTGGTCGTATCTCGACCCAGAGAACTGACATCTCTGTCAGAATGGAGATTGGGATATGCAATTGTAAATCTTTGGGGACAGTCTTTTTATACTTAGTAAAAATTATTAAAATTTTTCCCCCATTATAATGAAACCACAACTTCTAGCAACCAAACGCCAGATTTGTTTCTGGAGAGTTTTTTTCCTGTAGAAAAACCTCACTGAAAGATCGTTTCTCCTAATAACTTCGCAATGTTAACATTCCAAGATTTGTATGTTAAGGTATTGGTGTTGAGTGTTATTCTTTTTCGATTAACTTATAATTACAGATTTATTTAAGGGAGAGCCGATTTAGAATAGTCTTTTTTTTTTCTAGTTTCAAACTATGACTGAAATGAGAAAGCCTCAAGACTATTTGAATATTTGCAGATAATTAGCCCTTGAAATAAAAAAGTACACAACTTTAAGATACATGTTTTCTGTAATTTTTCTCTTAAAAGTATAGTCACTGTGTTGCTCTCATCTTTGCTTTCTAGTATTTAATTTATCAGGAGTCCTTTTGAATGATAGCTAATCAGTTTTGTTATACATGCACCGTAGAGTAAAGCTGAAAAGCTTGTGTGGACTATATTGTCACTCTTGATGCTGTCCAAAGAAACTAGTATGGAAAGCACATGCTGGGAGATTTCCTTCTTTGTTCTTTCCCATTTTAAGAAAGTGCCTTTGGGGATAGAGCAGATCCCTGGTGTGAGTCTTGTTAGATAAAGTTTCTCTTTACAAAAATGAGCAAGTATTAGATAAACACCAAACATTAGGAAGAAATGTTATTTTTCCAAAATTGGTCTCCTTTTTTGCTTTCACCAAAATCTACTTGACTTTTTCCAGAGGAGTTGTTTTCTACTTTTATGTTCCTGTTGTATAATTTTTCAAATTATAATGACTGTTTTGACATGTTGGTATGTCGTTGTGTGTGCCTGAGACTTTTGAGGAGCTGTGATAAATTGCTTAGCTGATGATAGCTGTGTTAAAAATTTTTTTAATACTTCATTGTGGTTAGATTTGCTGTTCTTTTTTGGGGGGTGGAGGAGGTGATCTCAGGAACGCCTACCATGGATATTTGAAAATGTGTATATGTAATTTTCTGTGCAGTAGGTTTGGAAGATACTCCTTTTGGAAATAATATTTTCTGAATGTTTTTTGTTTGTGATTTTTGGAGGTAAATATCATACATTCCTAATAAGATAGGAAAAATCAGAGTAAGAATTTTAAAAACCCTAGATCTCTTTGAAATTTTAAATGAAAATATAATTCTTCCAACTATGAAGCTTTGAGTAAATGGTGACTTTTCCGTTATCTTAATTCACAGCCCACACTTCATTTTGCTGTGGATTGTATTTGTAGTTACTTTCCTTATATCCCTTTTAGTGAGTCTTTTAAATCTATAAGGAATCTACAGAGATCAAATGGGAAGAGCACATAGATCTGTATCCCCTCTAGGAATAGTGCAAGCTGCAACACTTCAAGATATTGCCAATAAAAATTAAATTGTGAGTCATACATATCAAAATGAGTTCTCTGTGCACGTTTATGAAAAGTTTAATTTTTCATTAGAATACCCATAAATGATATTTTAAGAATGTGGGGAGAGAGTATTTTATCGTCTTTAGGGGCTTAAAAGCAGGAGGGTGTGATGGCCAGATGATCTTGGTAGTTAATCTGACAGCATCATGCAACTCCTCTTAAAGTACTTTTTTTTTTAAACGACTGTTTTTTTGCATTAAAATTCAAACCAAGTTATACTGCCATTTTAACTTACAGGAGGAACAGTGGGAGGGAAGAAGTTCATCATCATTGTAGCGGACTAAATAATAGAATTCAGTGGGAAGAGAAACCATACTTTTAAAAGTATAAGTCTGTCAGTAAATTCTGTTGCCATTTTCTGCTTATTTATTTTCAAGAAATAGCCACTCAATTTTGATCTTTGTGGTGTAATTTGCTTGCTGTTATTTCAGATAAAGGCAAGTAAATCTGACAGTTTATTCACAGATTTGGTTTCGACTTGCTTTTGTAAAGTGCCACATTTAGATGGCTTTTGTTTTATGTCACCATTTTTATGAACAGTATTTAAAAACATTTTATAAAACACTACAGTGTAGTTTTTAAGTATTTCATATAATTGTTTTGAAATACCGCCTTCTTTTCATCTGCTGTTTTCTCCTGGGTGATTTCATTGTCTTTCTCTTCAAAGAGTCTCTTGTAATCCCTGTTGATTGCAGTAGTGCTTAGTGGATAGTCCATAGCTGATTAACCTTGGGTTTCTCCTGTTGAACTCCATCAGCATGCTGCTCCAGGGTTCTTGCTGAGGCTTTTGAGTTGCGATTTGTACCCTTTCTTGCTGGTAACTAGGGATAAGAAAATAAAATAGCTCATGGTTGTAGTGGGAACTGGGAAGAAGTATCTAAGTTTCAAAGAAACTGCTTATGATGAAATGTGGCCTTTAGAAACAACAACAAAACTGATTCATTACTTCATAGAATTGATTGTAGTGTTTTCTAAAGTATTTGGTTCTAGCATTAAGCATCTTGGTTTTTTAAATGTTTAAGTAATAATATCTTACTAATATAGTACTTTGCAGTTCACAATGTATCACATTATCTCATTTCATCTTTTCAGTACTTTGATTTAGAAAAGGCAAGTAATAACTCTTTTATAGTTAGAGAAAGTGAGCCCAGAAATGATAAGTGACTAGCCCAAGGTCATACAAATAAAAGTGGCAGGGCTTGAGTCTCTTTGAAGGTGCCATGGCAGTTCTGGAGTCCTCTAGGGTACTCAGCTCACAAAGAATTCTAGTTATGTTGTTGCTAATACTTTCCCTTTCGCTGTATGCCAGGGTATTTTTGGATATTCCTTGGGCATTTTGCAAGCTACCTTGCAAAAAGTTTGAAGTTTGTTAGTTGGAATTATACACATTAATTTTTGCAAATAGCATTTTGCTTTGGAAATTTCAGAGAATACTGAAAAGTAAGCAGAAAAATAAATAGCACCTATAATCTCAATCCTCAGAAGTATTGTGGTTAACATCTGGGTATCTATCCATTTAGGCTTTCTCTCCTTGAGCCTAAAGGTATGTACATCACAAAAGAGATCTTACTAATTTTTTGTTTATAATCTATTTTTATGGCTAGGTATCTTTCCAGGTTAGTAAATATAGGTCTGTATGACCATTTGAAAGGTTGCATTGTATTGTATTCAACTAATTCCTATCATTAGACAATTAGATTATTTCTGCCTTTTTGCTGTTTTAAACAATGCCTTGGAAAACAGCCTTGTATAAAAGTGTGTTTTATTTTAACTAAATATATTGATATGATAGACCTTTTTGATGTTTTACAGAGCAATGCAGATTTTTTTTTTTTTGAGACAGAGTCTGACTCTGTTGCCTGAGCTAAAGTGCCGTGGTATCAGCCTAGCTCACAGCAACCTCAAACTCCTGGGCTTAAGGAATCCTGCTGCCTCAGCCTCCCCAGTAGCGGGAACTACAGGCATGCGCCACCATGCCCAGCTAATTTTTTTCTATATATTTTTAGGTGTCCAGCTAATTTCTTTCTATTTTTAGTAGAGCTGGGGTCTTGCTCTTGCTCAGGCTGGTCTCGAACTCCTGAGCTAAAACGATTCGCCCGCCTCGGCCTCCCGAGTAGTTGGGACTTACAGGCATGTGCCACCATGCCAGGCTAATTTTTTATATATATTTTTAGTTGGCCAATTACTTTCTTTCTATTTTTAGTAGAGACAGGATCTCGCTCTTGCTCAGGCTGGTTTCGAACTGACCTTGAGCGATCCTCCCACCCCGGCCTCCCAGAGTGCTAGGATTATAGGCGTGAGCCACTGGGCGACCACAGATGGTTTTTTTGATTAAACCGTTACAAGTGAAATAAACTAGTAATTCTTGGTTTGTTCATTGTTATACCTTTATTGTTTCTGTTTGTATAAACATGTCAGATAAGATCATTAAATGATGGCAGATAAATTTTACAAAATGTAAGCAAACATTGCTTCTGAATCTGAATGTTTTATACAGTATGAAATTGATTATGAAATAGTATGTATAATTTATTTCAAGAATGTTTAATTTTGGAAATTATATCACAATAATCAAATATTACAAGTTTTTGTACCTTATTTAGATGCTTATCAATTTTAACTGGCATTTTAAAACTATTGAACATTAATATAGAGAAAGTAAAAATGAGAATTTGCTTTACTTATATTTTTAATCTTAAGGCAAAGTGTTGCTATAGTATTAAATTGATAGGTAACACTGTTTGGAGGAGCTGGTTTTAGACAGGTTACATAGACAAAACATTTTTCTATTTTAAGAAGGAAACTTTATGAGTTAAATCAATTAAATGCATATGTGAATTAAGAATGCTATTTGTGCAACATTTGGAAAGTACTGCACTGTAGAAGGAAAAGTTGATGAAATTAAGGGTGTGAAATTGATCCTACTCTAAATTTGTTAGAATTTGGTCTTTACGTAAATCTACATTTATGTAGCAAATCTTATTACGGTTTTTAAAACAATAGGCAATAGAGAAATTTTAAAGTGTGTAGTTCTCATTTATCAATTTCAGAAGTAGTACTAATTGCCATTGTACTTTTTGCTACTCTTACTGCTGCTAGATGTTTGTGACTATACCTCCTCTGGCATGTTAAAAATTGGGGCACTCCCATTGCTTTGATTCCCTCTACTCTTGGTTTCAGTAGTGTCACATGAAAAGATAATTCCCCTGAATTATCACCCCTTACAACCCTTCTTTCAGAATTTTCTGATAAGCCTTCATTCTTTGCTATAAACTTTTAAAGTTCATCAGAACGATGAAACCACCTTTTTTCATTTTCTGCTTTTACTCAGATCAAGCAAATAAAACAAACATAAACTCTTTGAACATTAACTAGTAACTGAAATATCAGTAACTCTCATAGGACTGTTGTAAACCTTCCTGTTATTGAAAACTTCATCTCTTTTACCTTTCCTGCTATTCTCTGCTTTCAATGCCCTCCCTCCCCTTTGGTTGCTAGGTTAGTTTCACCAAAACACTCCTTTCATCCTGTCACTCCTGTCTGTAAAAACTTTGAATGCCTTTCTGTCAAAAACTGGGTAAAGTTTTAGCTCTCAGTCTGGTATATCAAGGTTTTCTATAGTCTGACCCCATTCCACTTTCTGTGTGTGTTTTATCTCCTCCCTGTATGGCAAAAGTCCTTAACTTAAAGCTAGAGCTGTTAGTTTGCTTTTTTTGCCAGATGTTGTTCTGTTTGTATACCACTCCATTCTCCTATCCCTTCCGCTGTGGACACAGTAGGTGCTTTTAATATGTATTTGTCAAATGAATAAATTATGTTCAAGATTTGTTTCTGCAGGGATGGGGGCTGATGCTCTTGTCTAAATGAGAGTCTAAATTGAAAATATTCTTAGGGTCATATCTTCACTCTTTTTTTCATGTTGCTTCTTAAATGAACTTGAATAACATAAAATCCAGAAAAATTTATGAAGGACTGTTTTACATTTTACATTATTTTAAGTTACATAGATACTAAATGAATGCATTTCTCATTGTAAGGATATGGCAGTAAATAGAGTAAAATTTGAAAGGCCTCAACATCTTCATTTTTCCCAGAGTCAACCACGTTGGTAGGTATCTGTTCTTTTTTTAGGTGGACAGGGGGAACATAAAAATTTTATTGAGATATAATTCACATACCCCATACAGTTCACCCATTTAAAGTGCACAATTAAATGGTGTATTGGTATATTCACAATGTTGTGTGACCATAATCAGTTCTAGAATTTTTTTTTTTTTTTACCTCAAAAAGAAACCCTACATCCATTAGCTATTACTTCCTCTCGTAGCCCTAGGCAACTGATAATCTACTTTCTGTCCTGTAGATTTGCCTATTTTAGACATTTCATATAAATGGAATCAAAATATTAGGACATTAAATATGAAATGTCCAGTTTCTAATCAAAAGTGTAGTTTATTACGTCTCAAGAAGCTGTACAATTAATCAAAGTATGTGCCCAAACTGTCAATATAGTTTTGCCATCTTAATGGTGGCTTGTTTATGCCAGCACCAAAGAAGCCTGGAGAGCGAGTGGTGATGAAATTGTAAAAGACGTTTTCCACAGCTTGTTTAGAATTATTTTTCCTTGCAAGAAGTAGTCCAAAGCCTGGAAGAAGTGGTAGTCAATTGGTGCAAGTTCTGGTGAATACAGTGGATGACAGAGAGTTTCCAAGTCCAGCCTCTATAGTTTGAGCTGTGTTGTTTGTGCAACATGTGGTTGAGTGTTGTCTTGCAAGAGGATTGGCCTGTCTCTGTTGACCAATCTTGGCTGTTTAATCGCAAGCATCTTCATCATTTCATACAGTTGGTTTCGGTAAACATCCGCTGTAATCCATTGACCAGGTTTCATGAAGCTGTAGTAGATAATACCAGTGCTGGACCACCAGATACCATTAGCTTTTTTTGATGAATATTTGGTTTTGGACTGTTCTTTGGCACTTCATCTTTATCTAACCATTGTGCCAAATGCTTGTGATTGTTAAAAAGAATCAGTTTTTCATTGCATGTAACAATACAGTGTAGAAATGGTTTGCCTTTGTAAACATACATATGAAATATTATGCACTGTTAAAAAGAATGAGACCATCCCATTTTTGGACATGTCATGGAAAGATCTTCAATATATATTGTAAGTGAAAAAAATTAAGTTGTAGGATATTATGTATAGTATGATCCAATTTATGTTTTTTGTTTGTTTGTTTGTTTTTTAAGACAGAGTCTCACTCTGTTGCCTGGGCTAGAGTGCTGTGGCGTCAGCCTAGCTCACAGCAACCTCAAACTCCTGCCTCAGCCTCCCAGGTAGGTGGGACTACAGGCATGTGCCACCATGCACAGCTAATTTTTTCTATGTATTTTTAGTTGTCCAATTAATTTCTATTTTTAGTAGAGACGGGGTCTCGCTCTTGCTCAGGCTGCTTTTGAACTCCTGACCTTGAGCAATCCTCCCATCTTGGCCTCCCAGAGTACTAGGATTACAGGTATGAGCCACTGCACCCAGCCCAGTTTATGTTTTTAGAAAAGATATTTATGTACATGTATATTAACTTAGTATTTATTGAGTTCCTTCTATGTGCCTAAGTTTGTTCTGATCTAGATATGCACACAATAAATTACAAATATTATGCAGATATACACATTTAAATGCCCATGCAGAGAAAAAAAATGAATAGAAGAAGGCCAGATACCAAAGGCTACATATTAGGTGATTAAGTATGAAATGTCCAATTTCCTTAAGTACTAAGTTTGATAGTTGATATCTATGACATTTCATTTTGACACTTCCTGCTTTATTTTTATTGTGAAGGTACATGCTCTTTCTTTCAAATGCATGGTTTAGTTTGTGATTGTCTTTCAAACTTTTTTTTAGAACAATTTTTGTGAAACCATATATAAGTAAAAAATTCGTGTTATTTTCAAATGCGAGTTCCGTCGTGGAACCAGTGCATTGCAGACAGCTTGAAATATCAATGAAGTGTTTGGGAAGGATGTGGCTAATGAACACACAGTACGTCGATGGTTTGAGAAGTTCCATTCCGGTGACTTTAATCTTGAAAATGAGTCACATAGGTGACCCAAGACCAAGGCAGATAATGATGAGCTGAAAGCTGTAGTGGAAGGGAATCCATCTCAACCTACATGTGAATTAGCAGCAAGGTTTGATGTTACTATTCCAACAATATGGGATCACTTGAAACAAATCAGCAAGGTAAAGAAGCTGGATAGATGGGTACCACATGAATTAAAAACAAGCATCAGAAGAGAAATTATCTCCAAGTTTGTCTTTCTTTGTTGTGATTTTGAATTTATCAATGTATAGGTTAAAAGTTCTTAAGAACTTGTTTTGATGGTTTTGCTATATAGCACTTTTTTTAAAAAAAATAATTACCACATTTAGCCGGGTGCGGTGGCTCACGCCTGTAATCCTAGCACTCTGGGAGGCTGAGGTGGGCGGATCGCTCAAGGTCAGGAGTTGAAAAACCAGCCTGAGCAAGAGTGAGACCCCGTCTCTACTATAAATAGAAAGAAAGAAATTAATTGGCCAACTAAAGATATATATAGAAAAAAAAATGAGCCGGGCATGGTGGCGCATGCCTGTAGTCCCAGCCACTTGGGAGGCTGAGGCAGAAGGATTGCTTGAGCCCAGGAGTTTGAGGTTGCTGTGAGCTAAGCTGATGCCACGGCACAAAAATTACCCCGGGCAACACAGTGATACACTGTCAAAAAAAAAAAAAAAAAAAAAAAAAAAAAAGAAACAGAACATAACAAGCACCCTCAGATTCATCCACCATGCTCCCCCACTCACAATCCCCCACAAAGCTATCCTGACTTCTAACACAATAAATTAGTTGTGGTTGATTTTAAAATGAATATAAATAGGATCATACAATGTATCTCATTTTGCCTTTCTTTTGCTTAACGTTGTATCTGTGAGATTCATCTAGGTTGAAGTATGTAATAAAAATGGGTTCATTTTGATTGTTTCAAAATATGTTATTATATGAATATGCCACAGTTTATGTAACTTCTGTTGATGATTTTTTCCAGTTTTTTTCATTACAAATAGGTGTTCTATGTGCATCTTTTTGGAGGCTAAGTAGGTATTTTAGTTGGGCATATATCTAGGAATGGAATTGTTAGCTCAAGAGGCATAAGGCATTTCATATATTAATGCTAACTGATACTGCCAGTTTCCCAAAGCATTTATACCAATTAGACTCTTTCTATGAACAAGTGAAAGCATTCCAATTTTCTGCTTCCTCACCAACACTTGCTATTTTCTGGCTTCATCATTTTATTTCTACTGGTGGGTATTTTCAGATTTTCTTTTCTTTTTTTTTTTTTTTTTAAGCCACGATGTGGTTTTCTTTAATGATACTGGATCTTGTATCACATAGGCCAGCATGAAGTTTGTTACCCATACTTCATAGGCACTTTCCTTAATTCGATCAGTCCTACTCCAAGCACAATACAGGAAGTGATTCAGTAATAATCATAAAAATCAGGCCTGTTTGGCACTATGATACAATTGTAGAAAATACGCCAGGGAAGCTTCCACTGGTTCCCAGC
>CAUYRT010043971.1:0-15123 GCA_963574885.1 Lepilemur ruficaudatus
AATAGGGGATAGGAAATCCTCTAAAACTGATTTATGTGAATAGCTGTACAACTTGGTAAATTTACTAATAACCATTTAATTGTACACTTAAAATGGAGTAAAGACATGATATGTAAATTACACTTCAATAAAGAAAAAAAATTTATTAGTTTCTCATGATCTCAGTAACTGTGCATCTTTCCTTATTTTTCTTTTGTGTGTGTGTGTGTGTGTGTGTTCTGACAAAAAAAATATATTGGGCCTGAAAATTGATGGACAGACCTTGAAATCTTGTTCACCATGAAAATACTCCACAGTGAAACCTACTGAAGACAGGGAGGCTCATCCCACCTCCCTAGCTTTCTCACCATCTCAGCTGATGCTCCTTGTAGAGAGCAAAAGGAACAGAGATGGAGGAAGAGTTTGGTAAAGAAAATAAATAATAATTGCAAAAGAAATTTCTCACTAGAAAGTAGAAAACGGCATATTTATCAAACCCATTTCATTTGAATATTGGAATTAGCAATTTTTTACAATGTGACTTTGATTCCTTTGAGATTAAATCCCTTTGGAAGTTGAGACAGAAAATGAATTACTCTGCATCTTGCATCACTTCGAGATGAGGCTTCAAAATTCCCAAAGGGGAAAAAAAACTTTTAATAAATCCATGAGATATTCATCTCCTTCAGGACACAAAAAGGACCTTGTGAAGTTCATTTCTTTTTCTACTGAGGAATTATGTACATGGGGAAGTTGGGAATAAGCTTTGGGACTCATTAGGCTAACTGCAGCTTTGGAGGGAATTCTAAACCAAAGTTACACAGTTAAAGGTCAGGTGTTAGAGAGCGTATTACTCTTTTTTGCCCTCCCCCCATCTTGTTTTTAAATCTGTTATTGCCTAATATATATTTCATAGTTAAAATTGATCTTTTCCCCTTAGCTATTGAACCTAAAATGTAACTAGACTGCATGCTAGCTATTCCTGGAATTTTATGACTACAAATGTCTACCCTAGACAAAGTAAAAAAAGGAATACTTTGTTCAAAGAAATGGACATAAGGGATAAATAAACCATTATTACATTTACAAAAGAAGATTCAGAGAAAACTATGCTAAATTAGCATCCTGAAATATATTCATTTATTAGGTTATTAAGTATGGAAATTCCCATTTTTCTTAAGTACTAAGTTTGACAGTTGATATTTCACTTTAACACTTCTTGTTTTATTTTTGTTGTGAAGGCACATGCTCATTCTTTTAAGCGCATGGTTTGGCTTGTGATTATCTTTTAAACTCTTTTTAGAGCAATTTTTGTGAAACCACAGATAGGTAAAAAAAACTGTGTTATTTTTGAATATGAATTCCATCATGGAACCAGTGCAGCACAGACAGCTCAAAATATCAATGAAGTGTTTAGGAAGGTGGTGGCTAATGAACACAGAGTATGTTGATGGTTTGAGAGTTTCCACTCTAGTAATTTTAATCTTGAAAATGAGCCATTGGGTAACCTGAGACTAAGGTGGATAATGATGAACTGAAAGCTGTAGTGGAAGCGAATCCATCTCAACCTATGTGTGATTAGCAGCAAGGTTTGACACTACTATTGCAACAATATTGGCCCATTTGAAACAAATGGGCAAGATAAAGAAGCCGGGTAGATGGCTTCTTCATGAATTAAATGAGCATCAGAAGAAAAATCATCTTGGAGCTTGCCTTTCTTTGCTGTCATGACATAAAGGTAAACCATTTCTACACCATATTGTTATGTGTCATGAAAAATGAATTCTTTTTGATGATTTCAAGTATTTGGCACAATGATTGGATAAAGATTAAGTGCCAAAACACAGTTCAAAACTGAATATTCATCAGAAAAATCTAATGGTGTCTGTTTGGTGGTCCAGCACTGGTATTATCCACTACAGTTTTATAAAACCTGGTCAATTGATTACAGCAGATGTCTACTGCAACCAAATGGATGAAATGATGAGGATGCTTGTGATTAAGCAGCCGAGGTTGTTCAATAGAGACAGGCCAATCCTCTTACAAGACCACATGTCAAAAAAACAAAGTTGCTCAAACTGTATAACTGGACTTAGAAACTCTCTGTCATCCAC
This sequence comes from Lepilemur ruficaudatus, assembly GCA_963574885.1. NCBI lineage: Eukaryota > Metazoa > Chordata > Mammalia > Primates > Lepilemuridae > Lepilemur > Lepilemur ruficaudatus. The sequence continues at coordinate 2,094 of CAUYRT010043971.1, forward strand.
TGTATTGACCAGACCTTGCACCAACTGGCATGGCCACTTGTTCTCCAGCCTTCTTCGTTGCTGGCATAATCAAGCTACCATTAAGATGTCCAGCCTGTGTCGATAATTTAGATGCATACTTTGATGAATTTTACCACTTCTTGTTTGAGGTATAAAAAGTAAACTTTTGATTCGAAATCAGACATTTCATATTTAATGACCTAACACTTAGAGGAATTCCTCAGCACTTCTTGTTGTGTATCTCTGTGTAACACCATCCCAGTGTTCCAGCCACTGGGATGCAGACGTTAATAAGGAAGATATATGGCACTGGCCTTTACAGACTTATCAGCTAGTCAGTGTTTTTCAACTTTTTCAAAGCTCTGCCCCGTAAAGTGTTTTTAATTATTCTGTTTGTACTCAAGGAAATTCAAAATTTTGAAATCTTTATTATGAAAACAATAGATCTATTCAATATGTACTTTCAAACTACACATATTTTATAGGCAACTCCTGCCAGTCCTACTATCTAGTTAGGAAGGACATCTTCTGAGTACACATTTTACTTATTGTGTTTAGTTTGTAACAGTTGGTTTGTTTCCCTTGTTAGGGTTTCTTTCCATCTCTCAAATCTAATATCAAGTATATAGAATCCAAAATAGATCTGACAATGATCCAACTGATGAGGTTGTACATGAGGAAGAGAAATTGGGCTTGCAAGTTCGACAGACAAAGGAAGAAGAAGGCATGGACTGCGCATTGTTAGGTATTGTGGTAGTCCCAGCGAATATAGGCATGATCCAACCCTCCACTTTCCATTTGTCCTTCCTTCTCTAGCCTCTGAAAAGATCTAATTCACCCCATGTCACTTCAATAATTACCTTGATTAAGGTAACTTTCCCCTTTATTTTGCTGGCTTTGTCTTATTCAACTTGCCATGACTGCCATCACTATTACCGCAACCACCACCATCATAATCTTTTAATAAGTTTCTATGATGTGGCAAATAGTTTGTAAGGGTCTTTGAACAAAGCGCAAATCCTTTCCTTATGGAACTTACAATCTAGAAGGGGAGACAGTAAAGTAAAGACCACAGGCAAATTCAATACTCTTGTAAATTCTGTGATGGGGTAAAAACACATGGAGGTACAGGGAGAAGAAGCCAATTCAGACATGGGGAAAGCAGTGAAGTCTTCTTGCAGAAGATGATATGAGATTGGAGGCCTAGTGAAGTAGGAGCTTGTTTACTTAGGAAGGGAGCAGTCTTAGTGGTGGTGGTGGTGGTGGGGTAAGCATTCTAGACTTGCATTATAATGTGCTTGCTGGAACATACCAGAATGCAAGTTGAGTTTTGTTCTCATTCTTCACATTAACAATGATGAACTCATCAAAATTTCACCCCAACTAGTTTCTTCCCATTTTTGTTAATGACGATGCCATTCTCCCATTTTCCAAGGTGAAAAAGCATGGTCATTTTGCACTTGTTCCTCATGATATGTATCCTATATTTTCCATGTCATGCGAAGTCTTCTTGTGTCTTTCAAATCACATTCATTTTCATTACTACATAGGCCTTCTGCTTACCCCTGTTCCAGGAGTCTTCCTCCGATTTATTGTGTATCACTTCTGAGTTCGTTTTCTACAAAAATCATGCCATTCCTCTATTCAACATCCTTTAATGATTCCTCATACTATTAGGTCTATTTCTAAAAAAAGAATACTCAAATCTTTGAAAAATTGATCTTAGATTTATGAATTGATTTTCAGCTTTCCCAACATGTACTCTTGGCCTCAAAATGAAGTGGTCATTCTTTTCCCAATACATTTTGTGTTTTTCTGCCTCCAAACCACTTTAGTTCTCAGAACTAATTTCTTCTGACAATTCCACTGGCCAAACCACCAATTTCAAGGTTTCTTTCTTCAAACTTTGCAATTCATTAGTACATTTTTTTCCATATTGAAACAAATATGCTTTTTTGTATTTTTTTCAATACACAGCATGACAATGCCTATGTAGGGGTTAATATATTATAAGCCTGCATTAAATGAACACAGGAAAACAGCATGGAAAAAAATGAAAAATAGAACTACCATGTGATCCAGTGGTCTCATTTCTGAGAATATTTCCAAAGAAATTGAAATCAGGATCTCAAAGAGATATTTCCACTCCCATGTTCATTGAAGTACTATTCACAATAGCCAAGAGGTGTGAGCAGTACGAATGTCCATCCATGGAGGAATAGATAAACAAAATGTGGCATATATTAATACATAAATGGAATATCATTTAGCCTTAAAAAATAAGAAAATCCTACTGTTTATACATGGATGGACCCAGAAGACGTTATGCTGAGTGAAATAAGTCAGTCACAGAAAGACAAATACCGAATGATTCTTATATGAGTCATCTAAAATAATCAAAGGAATAGAAATAGACAATAGAGTAGTGGTTCCCAGGGTTTGGGAGTAGGGGATAAGGCAGTTTTTCAATGAATGTAAAGTTACAGTTATACAGATGAGTAAATTCCAGAGATCTGCTATATATCATAGTGCCTACAGTTAACAATATGGTATTGTGCACTTAAAAATTTCTTAAGAAGGTATATCTCATGTTATGTGTTCTTTTCAAAAAAAAAGAAAGAAAAGAAAAAAAAGACCAAAATCCTAAGAGATATAAGGAAATTTCTGAAAGTGATGGATAGATTGTGATGATGGTAAAAAGAGTGTACACATATGTGCAAACTCATGAAATTGTATACATTAATTATGTGCAGTTTTTTGTATACCTACTATATTTCAATAAAGCTCGAAAAATATGAATACATCTCAGAAAAAAGTTCCATGTATTGTTTTTCAAATAGATATAATGTAAGACATAATAATTTATTTAACATATGGAAAGATTACTGTAATTCCTGTCATTTTACCAAGCTGTCTCTAGAGCTTGGCATCCATTATAGTAGCCACTGTGATCACTACAGAGGCCTTAAAATATTGATAGTTCAAATGGAGATGCTTTGTAAGTATAAAAGACATATCAGATTTTGCAGACTTAATGAGAACACAAGTAAGATGTGTCAATATTTTTTACAATACTTATAAATTGAGATGATAATATTTTGGATATCCTGGGTTAGATAAAATATATTAAAATTAGTTTCAACTGTTTATTTTTAATTTTTAATGTGGCTACTAGAAATTTAAAATTACCTCATATTTGGCTCATATTTGTGGCTCACATTATATTTATATTGGACAGTACTGCTTTAAGGAGCATTGAATGGGGGAAATCAACTGTTCTATATGCTTCTTCATTTATACCATAATTTGTTCCCATTAAGGAAACATCTTTGGCCTCTTTCTAATAAGAATAACATAATAGCAAGGAAACAAATAATCCAATTAAACTGCAGGCAAAGAAACTGAATAAACATTTATCTAAAGAAGACATATAAATGGCCAACACGTATAAGAAAAATGCTCAATATCACTAATCATCAGAAAAATGCAAATCAAAACCACAGTGATATACCACCTCACACCTGTTAAAATGACTATTATCAAAAATACAAAAGATAATAAGTGTTGTCAAGAATGTGGAGAAAAAGAACCCTTGAGCACTGTTAGTAGGAATATTAATACAGCCATTATGGAAAACAGTATAGAAGTTTCTAAAAAAATTAAAAATAGAAATACTACATAATCCAGCAATACCCCTACTGGGCATATACCCAAAATATGTGTTGAAGAAATATCTGTACTTTTCTGCTTATTGCAGAATTATTCACAATATCCAAGATATAGAATCAACCTATGTTCATCCATGAATAAATGGATAAAGAAAATATGGTATATATACACAGTAGAATACTATTCAGCCATAAAAATGAAGAGAAGCTTATTAGTTGCACAACATGGATAAACCTGGAGGACATTATGGTAGGTGCAATAAGCTAGGTATAGAAAGACAAATACTGCATGATCTCATTCATATATGGAATCTAAAAATGTTGATATCATAGAAATAGAGAGTAGAATTGTGGTTACCAGGGACTGGGGTAGTTGGAGCAGTGGTTGGGAGATGTTGGTCAACAAATACAAAATTTCAGTTAGATAGGAGGAATAAGTTCAAGAGGTCTATTGAACAACATGGTGACTATAGTTAACAATAAATTGTATTCTTGAAAAATGCTAAGGAAGTGGATGTAAAGTATTCTCACTACAAAACAATAACTATGTGAGATCACACATATGTAAACTAGCTAGATTTAGTCATCCACAATGGATATAGACTTCAAAACATCATGTTGTCACAATGAGTGCATACAATTTTTGTCTATCTATATAAAACAATATACATATATAAGACATTTCTTAACAAAAAGAACACTCAGAAACTTTAGAAGAATATTGGATGCTTTTTGGAGTTAGTTGCAGAGGAAGAAGTTTTACTAAACTTTGGTTTGGGGAAACTTAGCAAGAGTCACAAGTGAAGCAGCATTTGGAATATTGAGGCTACAACTTATAAAAGCTTTGGATACAGAAACTTTGATTTCAACAAAATCAGCAGAGGTTCTACCTATGGGATGCTGTTATAAGGGAGCAACCCTTGACCAGCCTAGGCCTGATCCGCATGTACCTGTCTTTAGAAACTATAGTTTCTATAGTCCTGGCCTCACAGTTTTCACCTTGTTGTAAAATACTAGAGATAATTGCTGAGTAAATAACTAGTATTGGAGCAGCAGAATATTATTTAATGTGCAGATCAGGGACTAGAAGTATCTAGGAAGTCAGGACACAGGTTATATCCTCCATTGAATTGGGGAGTAGGAAATCCCTAGAGATAAAATTTGAGCAGAAGATGGAGTCTCTAAGGAGACATCGTGAGCATCTTAGTTTGGATATAAATACAGAGATGTCAAGGTTTCCTGAGAGAGGCTCTGTCTCTGAATAGTTATCCCCAAACATGAAATAAAATCCTTTGTGCTCTATCACTAGGAGGACATTTTACTTTGCTGCCACTGGAGTGAACTTGGCAGAAGGCCAGTGAAATAGATGCTTGACTTTTAGCTCTGGAGGAGTCCCAGGGCAATTCAGAAATGGAGGTCTGTGTTTGGACACCCTCAACACTTTAGGCAGCTGAGCAGTCTGTGACAGGGCTCTTCCCACCTGTGTTATAGGAACCATTTTCAGTCAAAACACTTGTGGAAGAGAGAAATTAAGGACCAGCATTGGGTTCTTAAGAACAAAAACCTGTGAGTATCCTAATTCAAAATCTCTTTGAAGAATTCTTTCACCTTCTAACCTCACAGCCAACGGAGCAAAGGGCCCTGTCAGAGCCATCTGTCTTTTTACTGGAGACCACTGTAAGTGTGAGGGTCTTCTTACTGAAGGATCTAGAAGTGGGGACACAGACAATGCAGACAGAAATTGAGGGTCACTGTGGCATCAGGCAGACCTTGGGTTCTTAAGGCTTTCCTCAGTGAGAAGATCTAAACTCCATGGTTTTCTAGTTATTTGATCTTGGACAATGTCCAGTTCCTATGCTAAAGTATTACATAGCTGTCTTTGAAATAGGGACAGAATTTTGCACAGTCCATACTGGTAAGGGAAGAGCACAGACAAAGATGCTAAGAGCAGAAATAAGAATCATACACAAGTAATAGCCAAAGAAGGGTCATTTTGAGTTGGCTTTTATTCCACAACTACCATGATCTATGTATTGAGTGCCTGCTATGTCAGGACCACACTTAGAATGAATACATAATAAGTAAGGCAGACAAGGTCCTGGTCTTCATGAATACAGTTATAGTCTAGCAGGAGACAAGGCACTAACTAATTAATTACATAAATGCCACCACATTGCTAACTCCATTTTCATCAATGAGTCCTAGTCTATCTCTCATCCCATTTGTAAGTCTCAGCCACCCCTGAAACCTTATCTGTCCCTCAACTCTACCTGTCTTGCTGTACTTCCATGAGTTGCTCTCTATTCCTCACCTTAACCCTGACTTTGCTCCCTATACTTTGCTTCATTCCTTAGTTTCTCCTCATCCCTCACTCTACCCCAGAGTCTTATTCCACCTCTAATACCATGTTCCATATTTGAATCCTTCCCTGCCCCGTTCGTCTTCTTGACTTTTATTGCACCCTCACCCATTCTTTCTCAATCTCCCACCATTCTTCACTGCACCTCTGAACATTATCCCATCCCCTGAGCCTTAGGCAATATTCAAGCTTCACTGTATTCCTCATAATATCCATTAACGTTCCTGCATTGGTGGCCTTCTCTCCATCTTTGGACCTCATTCTATCAATGACCACATCTATCAGACTGATTCCATCCTTAAACCTTACTTCCTTCCTCACTTCACCTGTGTACCTCACACAATGTTGACCCTCATTCATTCTGAGAATCTGACCCACATCATCTCTGATGTCCACCCATCCTTCTGAGTGAAAGCTGGGATTGGATGAGATTCAGTGAAATGTGAAACAACGCATGGTTAAAAAAAGTGGAAAGTTCAATATTTGAGCATCATGAAACACATATGTATGCCATAATATCAACTCTATTAAAAGTGTTCTGCCAAATTATCATGGACTTCATGTTTTCCTACCCTTGTATCTGAACACAACCTACAGGTCTATGTGGGCTCCAGTTGCACCAGTCATCTCTCTTAAGGCAACCTGGAAAATCCCTCTGACACTGCAGAGCTTCTACAAGTCAGATGTTGCTGCACATCCTGGGGTGTGAAAGGGCATCTCAAGAGTCTAGAGAATGCCATTTCAAGGGTGAGAAATGATTCAAACGAGCTCATTGTTCCTCTAATTGGCTTTTCTTTCATCTCCATAGATTAGCTCCTACAAAAGAACGACAGATAGAAATGCCTCCTTGGTGACAGAGTTTATCCTCGAGGGTTTGACTGACCAACCAGAACTTCAACTTCCCCTCTTCTTCCTATTTCTAGGGATCTATCTGGTTACAGTGGTGGCTAATTTGGGCTTGATTACATTAATTTCACTAAACTCTCACCTTCACACACCCATGTATTATTTCCTCTTTAATCTGTCTTTCATAGATATCTGTTACTCTTCTGTTTTTACCCCCAAAATGCTCATGAATTTTGTATTGGAGAAAAACACCATCTCCTATACAGGGTGTCTGACTCAGCTCTTTTTCTTCTGTTTCTTTGTCATTGCTGAATGTTATATATTGACAGCAATGGCATATGATCGCTATGTTGCCATTTGCAAGCCGCTGCTATATAATGTTATATTGTCTCCTCAAAGCTGTACTGTGTTTGTGTTTGGGGCATATGTGATGGGATGTTGGGGTTCCCTAGCCCACACTCTGTGTATGGCAAGACTGACCTTCTGTGATGCCAATATTGTCAACCATTATCTGTGTGATATACTCCCAGTGCTGCAGCTTTCCTGCACCAGCACCTACAACAATGAGATTGTGGTCTTTGTTCTGGTTGGTATGAACATTCTGGTGTCTACTAGCACCACATTTATCTCCTATGCTTTCATCATCTCCAGCATCGTCCGCATCAGCTCCACGGAGGGCAGGGCTAAAGCCTTCAGCACCTGCAGCTCCCACTTAATGACTGTTTCACTTTTCTTTGGGTCAGCAGCATTCATGTATCTCCAACCTTCTGATGCAGAGTCTATGGACCAGGGAAAAGTGGCCTCAGTCTTTTATACAAATGTTGGGCCCATGCTGAACCCCTTGATCTACAGCTTGAGGAATAAGGATGTCAAACTTGCTTTGAAGAAAACTTTAAGATGAAAAGTATTTTCCTAAGCAGCAACAGAGCTTGTACAAGCAATTTTTAGTACTGGTTTATTCAGTTTTTTTGATATTTCTTCATAATAAAATACAGTACATTTTCTCCCTTAATTCAGGGCCTTTCTTTCTTTCTTTAAAGAAATTTCTTAATTCTTCCTTCCTCCTCTCTTTTTATCTTTTACAAATATAATTTTATAATTACAAGATTAAGGAAAAATGTTGTAATTATACAATTTTGTTTTTTGCTATGTGAAATGACATCTTTTGGACAAATATTGTTGATGCTGTAATTGAACAATTGAATAACATCTGTCTGCACAGCAAAATGGTATTTGAGAGCCTGAGGACTCTGCTTTGCTACATGTCTTTGGTGTTAGCGTATAATTCATATGACACAAACACTGTTACAGGTTTTCTCACAAAAGTGAAAACAGTGAACATGGGTTTTTGAGATTTGCTTCTTTCATGGTTTCCTGATTTTGTTAACAGTTCCAAATCTGTACCAACTTCTATTAGCCTTTAGAAATTGTTAGAGGGGAAAATATACAAGGGCAGCCAATGCATACATGTATTGAAAATAAACACTGTTGTGAATACTGATTTTCACAATTTGTTTTCTATCAACTTCTTTAGCAGCAATCTATTTTTCCTTTATAGTTCTAACCATGTTTTGTTAGCTCTAGTATACCGCTTGACACAGTTTCTCTTAAATAAGATTTGTCTGCAACCCCTAATAGATCAGGAGCTCCCAGAGAGCACAGATTTTCTTTTTATCACCTTTGTATCCCTCATGTTTGACACAGTTTCTATTTTGAATTCGTTCAATATTTGATGTTGTGAATATTGTAGGGTAAAACAAGCTGTAGTATTCCTCATTTTCTAAAACATAAATGTTAGGTTTTTTTCTCTTTGCAAAATGTAGTTTGATAAAGACGCTCAAATTAGTATAAAAATTTAAGAAATAATTAAAATACTTAAAAAAGGTCTGCGATGTTTATCCTTGCATCTAATATGAAGTTTCTTTTTAATTTAGATTTTCAGGAAGTCAGCAATTATTTGGAAAGCTCTGATTCTTTTCAGCATTGATTTTAAGGTTTCTCACGTGGGACCTAATCAGCCTTTCATGTAGGGATAGTTTTTCTCCATTACTGAGTCAAAGCGTTCATAAATACTCTACGCAATGCCCTTTGTAACAAAGGTTTTCCACACTGGATTGTGGCAATATCAAACTATTCTCAGCTCTAGTGGACTCTAGAAAGTGCTGTATTTTGATGCATTTCTTTAGAGGGTTGGATTTTGTTTTGGCAGGCAGTTATATTACTTCAGAACCAGCTTGATGAATCAAAGCCTTGTTTTAGACTTCTTAATTGTGTGTCTAGGGTATCTTAGTTTTGGTCTAATTTAGCACTGTTCCTAGAGTGTGACCCTTCTTGCACCTCTACTGAATGTTCCATATCATCTCTACTTAGGCAGGCCAGAACTTAAATGATACCCAGTTTTAAATGAGTTCTTGAAAAAGTTTTGCTTACAGCTTCCTTGTTGTTATAATTATTTTCTTTGCTGAGCTGTGTGGTATTTTACCCTGTGCTTTCACAAATTAGTATTTAGACATTTATTCAAGGGCACATCATGCAGATGTCTAGAGTATGTTCTCTGATTAGCCCTCTCCTCTCTAATACTCTGTCTGATAAATTCTAGCCACCTTGACATCTCTGAATTATGACCTCTGGCTTACCAATTTAGCAAAACTTTTATGCTGCATTTGGAATCCCTTCTCCTGTGCCAAAGTCCAGAAATTGTGTCAAAGCAGAAAGCTAGAGTGATCATAGGGATCAATCATCTAATTTGTTTTACTTCTTTCAGGCATCATAGTCCTGTGCTGGCTTGTAATATCAAAACAATTGTGTGTGTGTGTGTGTCTGTGTGGGTGTGTAAAAGAACAATTTTGTTTGGCTGCTATTTTTCTTTTTTTTATTTCAAAATATTAAGAGGGTACAAATATTCTTTTGTAACATGGAAACTTTTTATAATGCTTAAATAGGGGCTTTTAGTGTGCCCATCATCTGAATAGTATACCCAATAGGTACATTTTGTACCCAATAGGTAGGTTTTTACCTTACCCTGCTCCCCTCTTCCAATGATCTTTACATTTCTTTATGCACATATAGGACCATCTGTTAGCTCACAATTATTAGAGGTACATATGGTGTTTCTTTTTCCGTTCTTGAGATACTTCACTTAGGATAATGGCCTCCAATTCCATCCAAGTTGCTGCAAAAAGCATTATTTCATTCCTTTTTTATAGCTGAACTGCATGGTGTATACTCATGAGTTGATGGGCACTTGGGTTGATTCCACATCTTTGCAATTGTGAACTGTGCTGCAATAAGCATTCAAGTGCAGGTGTCCTTCTGATGAAAAGTCTTTTTTTCCTTTGGGTAAATACCCAGTAGTGGGATTGCTGGATCAAATGGTAGGTCAGCTTTTAGTTCTTTGAGGAATCTCCATACTGTTTTCCATAGAGGTTGTACTAATTTGCAGTCCCATCAATGGTGTATAATTGTTCTTTTCTCTCTGCTTACACACCAACATCTACTGTTTTTTGACTTTTTAATAATAGACATTCTGACAGGGGTGAGGTCATATTTCATTGGGATTTTAATTTATACTTCCCTGATGATTAGTGATGTTGAGCATTTCTTCATGTGTTTTTTGGTCATTTGTCTATGTTCTTTTGAAAATCTCTGTTCATGCTTTATGCCACTTTTTAATGAAGTTTGTTTCTGTCTTACTGATTTGTTTGGGTTCTTTGTAGATTCTGGATATTAGCCCTTTATCAGATGTATAGTTTGTGAATATTTTCTCCTATTCTGTAGGTTGTCTATTTGCTCTGTTGATTATTTCCTTTGCTGTGCAGAAGCTTTTTAATTTAATCAAGTCCAATTTATTTATTTTTGGTGTTGCTGTATTTGCCTTTGCGGTCTTAGTCATAAATTCTTTGCCTGGGTTTATGTCTAGAAGAGTTTTTCCTATATTGTCTTTTAGAATTCTTATAGTTTCATGCCTTACATTTAAGTCTTTTATCCATCTTGAACTAATTTTTGTATATGGTGAGGAATAGGGGTCCTGTTTCATTCTTCTGTATGTGACTAACCTGTTTTTTTTTTTTTTTCCTAGCACCATTACTTGAATAGGGCTTTCTTTCCCCAGCATATGTTGTCTATATGTTGTTCAATTTTCTAGCAGTTTACAGAGAGTGAGCAAGTTCTGTCACAGTTATTCTTTCAGGGGTAGATGCTTCCTTTTCCTTTTGATTCTTGTATGATATCATTGACATCATGGCCATCCAAGTGCCATGGGTGCTTTGATGTATTATTTTTAATCATCACATTTGTTACATCCTAATTTTACCTTTCAGGGTTTTTTAATGACTTTTCCTCTTTAATGATAAACATATAATCTCCTCAGATTTCCAAAGAAAAACCTAAGGAGGAAAGTGATAATCTTCCTATCCCAGCTTATTTGGAAGACATTATAGTATAAGAACATTAGAGAGTATAGTCAACATTATTAGATAAAAATGTATATGACAACTGGTTTTATACCTCTTACTTTGGACCATTTTTAAAAAATTAGCTTCCATAAATTTAGGTATCCTGATATTTTATTTTTTAAAATATTTGTAAAATTTTCAATCATTATGGGTACATAATAGTCATATATATTTATGGGATACATATGATGTTTTGATACAGGCAGTTATACAATGTGTAATAATCAAATCAAGGTAATGGAGTATCTTTTATTTTAAGCATTTATCATTTCTTTGTGTTAAGAATTTTCCACTTCCACTCTTTTAGTTATTTTAAAGTATATAATAACTTATTGTTGACTATAGTCACTGTTATGCTATCAAATATTTTGAATAGTGATAATTTTCTCTCTCTCTCTCCCTCTATATATGTGTGTGTGTGTGTGTTTATTAGCTAAGACTTTTATCTACATGTCAAGTAACCCTTTAATTTTATTTTGATATTGATATTGTCCATTCACTTTGCAAACACTCAAGACACTTGACTTTATGGAACTACATAAATAAAAAGTCATTGACAAAATCTATGTAATCTGTTCTGGGTTCAGCTTGATTTTATTTAAGCACTAGTATTTCAGATAGAATCATCAAAATATAAAATGAAAAGTTTGAATTTAGAGTGAGATATACCCTACTTTCACTTAAAGTTCCTTTGATTACATATTATTTTGGAGATGTTACTTAACCATCCTGGTATTCAGTTTCATATCTGGAAAAATGTAAATTATATTACATGATTTGAGTGGTAAATGTAAGGGTTTCATAAAAAATGTACATAAAGTTCCTGAAGAGAATTTTTTGGTACATAGAAACTGAACAATATGACATATCTTTCCTTTTCCCTTATAACATTGGTTCTGATACTAATGATCAGGCCATTATTATATTTCACATATTACTTTTACAGATTAACATGCCTAATTTGACAAACTGTTTTAAATACCTCTGTTGCCATCAGATTAAGGCTATAAGTGGGTAGAAAGCAATGGAGAGGCTAGGAGTAAACTACTTGCTTGGGGCAAGTATTTTAGATAATCTTAGAAGCAAGTAACTAAAGAGATTTCAAACAAGTAGATGATCAATGATAGTGAAAGCTAATGGGTCCCAAATAGATTTCTAAGAAGAAAGATGTCAATAGGGTTAGAAGAGTTTGGCTCCAAAGAGAGTGAAAATAATGGTGACCAATGGTGTCTAGAGATAAGTGTTGAGGGTCTTGTCTGTTAAAATTCTGGTGCAGAAGAAAAATTAGAGTTCTGGGAAGAATCCCAGCTGGAACTGAATGCAAACATTTATGTCCAGGAAAACAAGGCAAGTATGTAGTATCTAAAATGAAGTGGATAATGGAGAAATGTCTTTGTCATAAGGAACAAGAATGTGATTACAAAAGAAGAAAAACAGCCAATAAACATGAAAAAATGCTCAAAGTCATTAATCATCAGGAAAATGTGAATTAAAACCACAATTAAATATCACCTTACCACTGCTGGTGGGAGTGCAAACTGGTGCAACCTTTGTGGTAAAGAATTTGGAGATTCCTCAAAGAGCTAAAAATAGAATTACCATTTGATCCAGCAATAGCATTATTAGGCATCTACCCAAAAGAGCATAAGACATTCTATGATAAAGACATCTGCACCCGAATATTTATGGCAGCACAATTCACT
>CAUYRT010043973.1:0-39851 GCA_963574885.1 Lepilemur ruficaudatus
TTTTTTTTTTTTTTTTTGAGACAGCGTCTCACTTTGTTCCCCGGGCTAGAGTGCCGGGGCGTCAGCCTAACTCACAGCAACTTCAAACTCCTGGGCTCAACCAATCCTTCTGCCTCAGCCTCCCGAGTAGCTGGGACTACAGGCATGCACCACCATGCCCGGCTAATTTTTTTCTATATATTTTTAGTTGGCCAATTAATTTCTTTCTATTTTTAGTAGAGATGGGTTCTCGTTCTTGCGCAGGCTGGTTTTGAACTCCTGACCTTGAGTGAGATCCTCCCGCCTCGAGACAGTTTTAAGACATTATCATAAGGTGATAAAACTGCTAAGTTTTCCCCCACATTTTAGAGTAGCAAAATTCAACATGAAACATCAGCTAGAGGCAAACATAAGGTAGGATTCTATGGCATGGGAGTTCCACAGGTTCAGAGGGTAATGATGCTAAATATGTTTGAAAGGGTCCAGAGTGTTATACTTAGGCCTGTTTTTGGACTTGACTTCTCTCATAGCCACTCTAGCTCTTGCACACACCATGGTGGCAAAGTGCCTGCGATCAGTCAAATTCTCCACTGACTGTCGTGCAATCAGGATTCTTACTTGGACTGAGAAATCAGACTCTAGTTTCCAAATCTGATCAAAATTGACACTTTTAAAAATATAGTTAGCAATTATTTAAGGAAAATTAATAGTTTGAGAACACTAAAGTCAATAAAATTAATTCTTGAGAATTACTTAATTTGTTATATTAGCTAAGATAGTTAATACAGAAAATAAAATATAAATACTAATGTAAATATGATTAATACTTGGAGAAAAATTTAAAAGTATTATGTTCATTAAAATAAATGAACAAAACATTGTGCTATAAATTCCGATAGCTTAATCACATGATGCCAGTTTTTAAACTTCACTAATAAATAGATTGAATAACAGAGCCAAACACAGGCTGAAGATTGAAGTCATTCATTGGCAGAGCTAACTTAAAAACTTCCGTAAAATACAGGACAAAAGAGAAAAAAAGAAAAATATGAGTGAAATGTTGAGTGACACCAATAAAATATCCAGCAATCTCAATGTCTTTTCTAATAGGTACTCTTGAAGAAGAGAAGAAAATGACAAATGCTATTTATTAATAAAGAAATAAGTTAATGATTGTGTATCACTGTCCATTCCACTTAAATTCCTTCAATTTGGTATTTACCATAATTATTATTGTTTGACACACTATTGTCATCAATGTTTGCACATAGCCTATGCAGAGCCTGCAAGATATTTCCAAATATTCATCCATTCTCTTCATCTTTAGCAATAAAACCTTACAGTTTAGCTGATCACATGTTTGTAAAGAGTAAAAACTGTATTTCCTAGACTTCCTTGTCATAGAACTATCTCCAAAGCAATGGGAACTAACAATCAGACTTTGGCAGATCTTTGCTTAAAAAAAAGTAATAGTGCTTTTCACATCCTCATTTTTCTTCCTCCTGCTTTCTGGAACATGGTGGTAAGCCATTTTGGAGCAAGACAAGAATTCAAAGTAAACATATTACAGTGATTTATAATTTTCATTCTATTCTATCTCTACCATTAATAGCTATGCATATAGGGACATGTAATTCAAAAAATATGTGTAACCACATTTACTACATTTGAAAGCATGTTTTCACGTAGTGACAAAGATAATATATAATTTTATACAGTTACAACTAAAAATGATTATTTCATTCACATATTTCTTTCAAAATTAGCATATTAAATATAGGTTTGAGGAAAAATATTTTTCTCATAACATGTATAAAACCAAATAGTCCACTAATGAATATGCTTCTGATTTCAAAGTTTTAATCCTGGATCTCTAGCTTTATGATGTCCTGTTAATCCCAGAATAATCAAGCCAACCTCCTTATTTCAGATGGAGACAAAGAAGCATGTGACATGACATTAGAGGTGACCCATATAGCTGCTCAACTCGGTTACTCTTATCACCCCGTGACCTCAAATGCCCTATTTTCCCTTTCCATAATATCTGTATAAATTTTTTTTTTCCTGTTTGAATCTTCAGACTTTAGCACCTAGACATGTAATGCTGTTTGGCACTCTGCAACATATCACAAAATCCCTTGAGAAATTACATACATTTCTGAAAGAGAATAGAATACAAGTTATGTGGGTCACAACGATTTATTTCAAGACTTTGTTATAGAGTAAGCTCAGCTATGCTTGTTTCATGCAGACATGAGCAATGTCTCTGAAGAAATAAATCCCACAGTGGTTTTTAATGCATTAGAAAGCATACCAGAGCCTGATTTCAAAGCTATCTTCCAAATCTCTGCATGGAACTGCTTCACAGATGAAGCCAACCCATAATGATGGCAATTTGCTGTCTCAGTAGCCTACCCTCCTAAATGTGATCTAAAAGGGGTCAAATTCATATTGTTCACTTTGTAGTGAACAGTATCAGACTCAGCTCCAGGTGTACTTGTTTTTCAAACTAGCATACTTGAAAGTGCACTTGATTTTAATCTAGTATTTTCTCTAACGTATTTAGTATTCAGTTTAAATAAATATATGCATAACTCAAAATATGAAGACATATAAAAGTAATCCTAGGTGATGTAAACAAATAATTATATGCCCCTGTGAATTAGAATATCAATACATATGTGTGTAATTATAAATACACACTTTAATTTGGCCTAGCCAAAATCATTATAACATTCTTAATGTGCTTCAGTCATGACCTTATGCATTTCAGTAGAAATAACAGCTTAAATAAAATGATTTATTTTATTATAATAGGTGCTAGCAGGAAAGGTATAAAGGATTGCAAAATTATCCTTGGAAAAGAAAAGTGATCGTATCATGAAAGCTTACATATATAATGTTAAGGGATTAAAATTTTAGATGCAGAGGAACAAATGGGCTTTAAAAATTTTTGAATAGTGGGAGCTAAAAATATTGATCTCATGGAGGTAGGGCATAGAATGGTGGTTATCAGAGGCTGGGAAGGGTAGTGAAGAGGGGGAGATCAAGTGGCGTTGGCTGTTGGGTACAAATTAGAGTTGGGTGGAAGGAATCAGATCTAGTGTTCAGTAGCATAACAGTGTGACTATATCAATAATTTATTGTATATTTCAAAATAACTAGAACAGCAGATTAGGAATGTTCCCAACAAAAATAATTATGTATAAATGTTTGAGGTGATGGGAATCCCAATTACCCATATTTGATCATTATACATTGTATGTTTGTATCAAAATATCACATGTACCCCACAAATATGTAACTATTAATTACCCAAATTTGATCATTACACATTGTATGCTTATATCAAAATATCCCATGTACCCTATGAATATGTACAATTATGTATCCATAAAAGTTAAAAATTTTTAAAAAAATTAAAAATTTAAATAGAGTGATAGTTTAGGGTTTAGAAGAATCAGTCTCTTTATTGTTTTGAAGAATGAATAAATAACAAGAAAACCTGTTAGTTGCTTGCTCAATAGTAATCTTTGAACAATTTTTGAATTTGAATTCAAAATTTGAAATATTTGAAAAAAATTGAATAATTTTTTACCTACAGTAAGTTACTGGCATTGGGTCTATAGATAGTATTCATTCATATTCACAAAATAAAATGATTACAAAAATATTAAAAGTCCAATCAAGCTTAGTCATGGAAAGATTGTTCTTACCTTTAAAAACTCTGATATTGGGATAATCCACTTTAACAAGGGTAAACTTCACATGTGGCTTTCTGTTTAAGTACAACAAAGCACTTTGAAATTTTATATTCTGTCATTTCTCGTAATTCAAGCTGGAAAAAATAGAATTTAATACCGCGCTATAAAAAACAAGAGGCTTATATATATTTTCTAGTTATCTCTTTTGTGTGAAAAGTTTAAATCCAGGTTACAATTATTTTTTCTCAGGGATTTTATACCAAGAACCCGACAGCAACATAGACCAGCACGTGGCCTTGATAATCACTGTCCCCAGCTGGTCTCCATGCTTCCACTTCTTGCCTCCTACAGTGGGTTTTCGACAGAGCACTCAGAGTGATCCTTTAAAAATGAAGTCAGAACACATTGCCTCTGATCAAAATCAACCAATGACTTTCTATTTCACTTAGAATTAAAAGCTAAAATCTTCCCTGTGACATACACAGCCCTGAACAGTCCAGGCTTCTGTTACTCCCATCTTCTCTCCTCGCATCTGTGGTAGCCACCCAGGCCTCCCAACTGTTCCTCAAATACATCAGACGTGCTTCAGCTTCACAGCCCTGGTCGTGCTGTTCTCTGACTGGCAGCCTCCGCCCCACAAATCCCTACTGTTCTTTTCCTCATTGCCTGCAAGTCTTTTCCCAGTGAATACTCTCTCGGGGAGGACGTTCTTGAACATGAAATTTAGAAGTTCAATCCTCCTTACCCCATCTTGATTACACTTGATCTTCCTCTTCCTGCTTTATTATCTTTTTCCCCCATACATTTGCCCATCTGGCATTATACATTCAAAGTTTATTTATTTATTGTCTGCTTTCTTCTGAAGCTAATGAACCAGTGAGAGGATGGTTATTATTTTGGCCACAGTTTTATACTAGGACTGGTACGAAGACAGTGGCACACAAAGAGCCATTCCTTATAAGTGAGGGATATAGAGAGAAAATTGCTGATAGCAAGTTGAGGATTATTCCAATTGGGGATTATTGGAAAATAATTTTTGTTTGTTTTTCCTTTTTCTGTGAAGCAGTAGATAAGGACAACTATAGATGGTGAAGGTCGTGGGGAGTTAGGAGAGAAAATAATCTATTTTCCCTTAAGTCTGAAATCAGAAGTAACCCTTTATGTCAAAATGTAAATGTTCTAGTTGCTCCAGAAGAAGAAAGAAGCAACAGGGTAGAAAAAACACAAGCAAAATGATTGCTGCTTCTGTAGACAGATCACTGGGAAATCAAAGAAACAGGCCACATCCATTCCCAGAATTTCCAAAAGTCCAAGTAGCCAGCTCTTTGTAGAGCGTATCACAGGGTAATAATTTATTTAAAAAAAAATAAATGCTATACTTAAGAAACATAAGTCATCATTGACCATTTGAAGATTTAAGAAATGCAAACTCAGAAATGAAATGTTAAAGCAAAAAGGCAATGTTCATTCTAAAGAGAGAATGACATTCGGCATGAACTAGGGCATCTCTGGAATGACTGAGATCCAGGTTGGTCCAGGACAAAAACTGTGCTCTGAGAGGTCTAAATCATACCTATGTAATCTACACTGTTTCCCCTTGCTTGGCCCACAAGGTGTCTGAGGGCAATGTGGTAGGCAGAATTCTAAAATAGCACCCACCACAAGATTGTCCACCTAATCCTGGGAGTGAAATATGGTGATAGCACAACCATAATTATGCTACTTTAAATGGTAGAAGGGATTTTTCTCATGTGAGAAATTTTTCAAATGTAATTAAGGTTGCTAATCAGTTAAGTTTTACCTAACTCCCTGTATTAATTAATAGAGTAATATTCTGGCTGGGGGCAATCTAATCACAGGAACCCTCTGAAAAGAATGTTACACTTTCTGGTTTTCTCTGGATGGTAACAGAAGAGGAAATGGAAAT
Source organism: Lepilemur ruficaudatus (assembly GCA_963574885.1). Taxonomy (NCBI): domain Eukaryota; kingdom Metazoa; phylum Chordata; class Mammalia; order Primates; family Lepilemuridae; genus Lepilemur; species Lepilemur ruficaudatus. The sequence goes on from CAUYRT010043973.1 coordinate 5,611, forward strand.
GATTCCAAATATGACTTGACTTGCTGTTGCTTGCTTATGGATAGAGGGGTCATGTGATGGAGGGCACAGGTACAATCCTAACAGCTAAGTGCAATGCCCAGTTGACAGCCAGCAAGGAAACAGGGTCTCTAGGACTATAACCATAAGGATATGAATTCCATCAACAACTGAGAAGTGCCTTGGAGCTGATTCTTCCCCAGAATCTTTAGACTAGTCCAGTCTTATCAGAACCGTCATTTCAGCCTTATAAAAATTTAAATATAGAACTTTGATGAACCAAACTTACTTCTGACCTAAAGAATTGTGAGCTAAGAAATGAGTGCTAAGTGAGTAAGTTTTATAGTAATTTGTTAGATAGCAATAGAAAACTAAAACAATAATTTTATTTAATTTTAAAATAGGACTTACTGTTTTACTTGAACAATCAAAAAATATAAAAAATTTGGACTTTTTTCTATATGAAACATTAGGCTGCTCACTTTACATAAAACACAGTCACGACAGCTGCCACTGTGTGATGCTGGATGCTTTATTCCTTTACGTTCAACTTATAAATATTTGAGTTTCGGTCCCTGCTCTAAAGCATACTGTCCAGGGATTCTCACCTTTTTTTTTACAGGTGAAAAAATAAATTATTTGTACCACTATGCCATTTAGTAGATGCATACGTATATGCTTACTAATACTTAAATGTATGTGGTCTATAAAGTTCTATTTCCAGAATGTGATTCAAAATTTTAATCATAACCTTTAATAATCTTCAAAAAGTCTCAAAGTTCTGTCGTAGTTCACATTGAAACCTAAACTGACTGACCTCTTTTTCATTTATAATATAATGTCTTTGCTTAGGATCTGCAAAACTAGCTAAACAATACTTCTACGTAGCATTTTCAATAGTAAACTTTAAAATAAAGAGTTCAACTAAGAAGTTTGGATGATAGCATTACCTATATGTTGAAAGACTGAAATGTTATAACAATTCAATTTGAATATTCAAAGATCAATATTATAGATCAATATTTTATAATGTTGTATATATTTACAGGAAAGTATAAAAGATTAACTTCCAATCAATGTATCCCACTGCTCAAGTTTACAAGGAAAGTGAAAGTTCAGGTGCAACAAAACAACAGTGTTTGCAAACCTTAAATTAAACGGTGTACCATGGTTGCTGGTAATGCGATTCTGGTAAGTAGAAAAATAGTTGTCAAAGTTGTTCAGATTGCATGATAAGAAGGGTGCCAGGAACATTTAAGGTTTTTCTGGGGGGTGGGGGAGTGGTATGCAACCTACATAAATTGTTCAATGCTGAGCTCTTCATCTTAGTAAGGAGAAAAATATCCATGAATTTTAAACAGGCTTGACCATACCATCTTCAGGGCAAAATGCTTGTCAATGTGTGATCTGAAAATAATACAATCAAGCACATTGAAAATTCAGCAGTTTTTCTCATAGGAATGGATGTCTTCCTGACAAGTGAACACTGGGTTTTATTTTGGCCTGGGGATTTGTTTTGATGGAAAACTTTATTTACTCCAAATAAATCTTACAAACTATGAAAATGAATCAGAACTTCAAACGGGGTTAATTTCTATGCAAAATGCACCAACTGCCTAATTGTTATTTATGATTGCTCTCTTTGAACAAAGGTATGATTACTAATCAAACAAATTAGGTTAAGATTTCTATGTGCCCAATTGCTTGGTTAGCATTTAGTTTATCTCAACACATGGTACTATGCCAGGACAACAAAAATATTTGGGTGCCTTGTGATTTATTGATAAAGAACTCTTAACTTTTTCCCTTTTATTATTTTGTTACTTATGTACTAAGTCTTCAAGGAGCAAAGTTTTGACTGCTTCCCAAAATCTAGAAAAATGTAAATATTTTTAGTGTTTAGGTGTTATCCAGTGACAAACAGGTATTAACAGAGTTTCAACTCAGATATAAAAGTGAATATTGTAAAATGGTATAAAATACTTAGTATTTGTTGAAATGATAGTACCAAAATATCGTACTTCTGCTGCATTATGCTCAAGTGATAAGAAGTGTCAAGATATAAAATATAGACAAAATATTCCATAAAGTGAAAATAAGTAAATTTAACAACTAAAAAAAAGGAAAAAAAAAAGTGGTAATTTTAAAACAGTATTTTCCAGAGTAAACAAGTGGGTGATGTTCATAGCATATTTTGTGTTTATTTTATTGCTCTAGATTTGGCCTAATGGGAAGAACAATTTTATCTTTTCTGGTTAAATCATGTCTTTCCTCTATTCAAATACTCTAATGATAAATCTCATTCCAAATAAAGGCCTAAGCCCTATAATATTTGCAAGTTCTGGCTTTCTTGCATCTCTGAATTAATTTGCTCCCTCTCCCCATTTGCCCACTAAAATACAGCTAACCTGGCCTCCCTGTGGTCCCTCCAAACCCAGCACTTTCTCATGAAATGTCCTTTGAACTGTCTTCTCCTGGCTGGAATGCTCCCCTCCAGAGAGCTGTGGGGATGATTAAGTCATTTCCTTCAGATGGGCTCAAATGTACCTTCCTGAAGAATATTAATATTTCTTTCTCACCCTTTTAAAAAGAGCAGCCTTGCCTGCCCCCACTTCCCCTCTCACCCCTGATCTCACTATTCCTCTACCTACTTTCTTTTTCTCTCTGGCATCCACATTCTGACATATTTATACATATAGCATATCTGTATTTTCTTTTTTGTGTGTTTCTCAAAGACGTAGAATATCAGCTTCAGAAATGCTTACTGAAAACAAGTTACCTATCAAATATGTATTCACTCACTAAATAAATTAATGTATATCACTATGAAATGCTTGCTACTTTAAGGAGTATAGAAATTTTACTATTAAAAAAGAAATTTAGAGTAAAAGGTAATACATAAACATGGTGGTATTGAAAATTAAGGATGTAAATCAAGCTCTGTACTAGGATGTGTTAAGCTCAGATAGACATGTAAACTTTCTTTTATGCTTAGATTTCCTGGAAAGGCAAAGAGACTTTGTTTGTCGAATGTAAAAACACACTTACTACGAACTGAATGTTTGTGTCCCCTCAAAATCCATATGTTGAAATACTAATCGCCACATTAATCACCTGTTTGGAGATAGGACCTATGAGAGGTAATTATGGAATAAGGGTGGAGACCTCATGGTGGAATTGGTGTCCTTATAAGAAGACACATGAGAGGGTTTAGTTCTTCTGTCTCTCCACCATGTGAGGATACAAGAAGAGAAATCAGGAACAGCGTCCTCACTGAGAAATGAATTGGCCAGAACCTTGATCTTGGACTGCCTTGTCTCCAGAACTGCGAGAAATAAATTTCTATTGTTTCAGCCACCCAGTCTGTGGTATTTTGTTATAGCATCCTGAACTGACTCAGACAACAGTCTTACTCAGTCTGACCAATAATACGCTTCTGACATGAAGGATATAGCAAGCAGTAATTTATAGTTCTTGGTAGGTGGCTTTTCAATTGGTGCAATGTGTCTTATATGGTTATTGAAAAATTCTTCTTTCCTAAATCTTCCTGCTGATTACTCTTTCTAATTATTTTCATACAGTGTCTCAGTTTAATTACTCTAAAGTTACCTGTTTTCCAGTATGTTGTTTCTGTGCTTTACCTCTTGAGTTCACGTTTTAGGATTCTGTTTTGGATTCTCATGTTATTCAATCTGGGCAAATCACAAGACAAGCAATCTATTCACTTGATAAAGCTAATTGCTTCCCAGATAGATTAATCCTCCTCTGCCATCATTTTTCACTAGAGTTTTTAAAACTTTTCCCCATTTGAAGTATCATTGACAATGTTAAGAACACTTGACTTTTTGATACCTGCCCATGAAACACTTCCCATAGCAACCAAGCCTCATAATCACTCCCTTGTCAAAATGGACCTGAAAATTGGGTTTCAAACTGTGAAATTTTACCCATTGATTCACTGCCTCTGTGACTCTTTCTGACACGTGTTCGGGTATGCCTATTATAATGAATGAGACACTCCACTACCATTACATGTGTTCGTTACATTTTGACTCTTGGTTTCTCTACAGTAAAATAATACGTACTTTATTAGGAAAAAAAATGCCTTTAACCAGCACTCTCCATCACACAGTGTTCTGTCTTCTGAATACATCAGGTTGAAGCACCATTGGTATTCCTCTGTGTCCATACACTATGCTAAAATCTGCATTGGTTTCCTGTGGCTGTTATAACAAATGACCCCAAGGTCAGTGGCTTAAGAACAACAGAAGCACATGCTCTTACAGTTCTGGAGGCAAGAATCTGAAATCAGTATCAATGGGCTGAAATTCAGGTGTTGGCAAGGCCACACTCCCCCTGGAGCCTCCAGGGGAGAATTTTTGCTTGCCTTTTTAAATTTCTTCCTGCGTTCCTTGGCTTGTGGCTGCCTCACTCCAATCTTTGCCTCCATCTTCACATCACCTTGTTCTTTTCTGTTGGTGTGTATACCTATATTTGTACTCTAGAACATTATTCTTTTCTACCTTACACTTGATGGATTAGGCGTGATATCTTCTTTTTAGGGAGCAGAATTTTTCTCTGCTCACAGAGTGCACTTGCACGACTCTTGTTTTTATAATTTTTCCTTCTTCTATCAGTACCTTCAGAACAATCTCTGGAGTCGGACCATTTGTTTTTCTCCACTGGACAGCCAGTTTGGAGTTTCTGTAATCCAAAACTGCTTGAATGCAACCATAACGGGTAGCACCAAGCTGTTGTCTGTACTCCTCATTTTGAAGGCAGTTTCCCATTACCTGCAACAGGTACTTTCCTTTGTCTTACTAAAAGGGCGGTCCTAAGAGCTAAGCCTGTAGGTCATAACATTTGTATTCCTTTCATTTCACCAAAATATATATCTTCTATGCAAAATATGGTCTAATAACATTGGAACTCTGTGCTCCCTTACAGCCTCCCTCTCGTGGTTTATAGAATTATTACCTTCCATCCATCAAACTGGTTTCCATAAATTTTCAAAATTTATTTGTACTAGTTTACTTCAATTCCAAACCTGCGGCCTTCAGATTTTAAGCAAATAATGGAATTAGAATTATATTGGCAAATGCCATGACTCCTTTTCTACAGCAAGCTTCCTCATATGTTACTTTATGAGGGTCTGGAGAACATAAGAGCTTCAAAGATATTGATAACATTCTATTTTTAGCTGGATGGTGCATATATCAGCCTTTATTTTATTTGTATTCTTCCCTGTACATATGCTTTGCATACCTTGTTTTGTATGTATAATACCTTTCACAACTTAAGTAAAATGAAATTAATGTACATTTTCAAAACGTGCATCAACGAGGCTTATTGCTATGGGGAAAAGCCCAGCAATCTTGATACACCCAACACCATCACCTTTATTAGACATTCCTGAGCACACAGTACTCTGTGGGGTTTCTCAGCACTGTCAGCCTTGACAGCTTAGACACTTTTTAACAGTAGTTCCTGTCAGATTTTTCTCCATGGCTTTTTCATCTTTTCCTATGCTGATTCTGTGTTTATACTATTTCTTTTATGCCTCTTCTCTCATTTCTTAAAAAAAAAATACAATCAAGCTATAGGGAAAAGGGTAATCGATCATTATTAGAGGTGTGTGAAAAACTTCTATATACACCTGAGGTAGGGGAGGAAAACATCCATGGGCTTTCCCCCTATAGAACAATGGCTCAACAGTGTAGATTTCTGTTTATCTTAGTGTTTAGATAATTGTGGGTAGAAAAATGGCTGTTAAACTCTAATGTTCATTTTTTAATGTGCTAATCCTTCTAAACAAGAATACTGAAAGGCTTCAGAAAGTGTATAAAATTATGAAAGGTTGAATTTAGTTTAAAAACTATGAAAGTTTTTAAGGGATATCTTTACCATGGAATATAGTATCATTTATTCAGAATTTTAGTCTTGATAACATTTTGAGGTTAAAACACACAAAGTGAATGCTGGTCAAGGAATAATTCCACTATTTGCAAAGAGAAATGAACCTTTTTTAGAAAGAATGTATCAGTGGCAGAAAGGGAACTAGAGAAAATTTTATCAAAAAGGTTCCCTTACAAGGGAGAAGAAGAACACTGATAAGACATAACATATAAAATAATTTGAAAAGTAATTTGATATTAAAGCTAATAAATTGTACTTGCTTCTCATTTCGCTTTTTGTTGTATCTTGCACACTCACTCGTTGTAGATTTGTATTTATCTTTTCAGATATTCTAAAAAAACTGTGAGAGAACAAAGTAGGAATAAAATAAATTTTATGTTTCTTGGCAGCTATATCAGATTGAGTAGGTAGGAAAAAAATCTCATTATAATGTTACGTTTGGGTAATCAATTACAAAATTTAGGGATTATGGGATCTGAATCAGCCTTCCCAAATTAGATCCCAGCTCTTACCTCCTACTTCCCAGGGGTGCAGAATTGAAAGATATGGAAATTGTCAGCACCTTAGTTTCCTAATAGATTAAATAATAATAATAGCAGTTATATTTCTTAAATGAACAATTGTCCAGAATTGGTGAAATACATTTTTTTGTTATCTTTATAGACATAACTCATGAAAAAAATTACACAATTTTTTAGCTAAGGGTTATAATTTACACAGTATTTAATAGAAGTTCACTAAAATGTCACTAAGAATTTTCATTACTTCAACACAATATAATCAGTAATATTATTTAGTGCATTACATTCATTCTCAACAGTGATGATATTGTCTACAGTGAAACAAAAAACATTTTTTGAAATGTGAAAAAATATTAGTCTCTTTATGTATAAAGTACAGATGTACATACACAGATTACTAATATTTCATGAGGGTAGAATAAGAAAAAAATGTTCTTAAAAGGCACTTTAGTGGGAGGGTGATAATGAAAACAAGTTGAGAACCACTGGCATAACACAAGGTAAGATAAAGGAATAATAAATTTTTAGAAATGTACACATACAAGATAAAAGTTATGTTTAATATCTATTTAACACAAGCAGTACACTAGCTGAATAACAGGCAAGTGTTGGATAAACAATTCTCCGTGAGTCTCTCCCATTTCTGCACATTTTGTGAGCAGAGGCAAAACAACATTTTTTCTGTAGTGTCTCCTCAAGGATGTCTATATAGTGAACAGCCTTAAAATATAAGAAGAGTGTTTTCCTTTGAAGCAATGGGCCAACATACTTGCTGTTTAGAGTAAAACCTTCAGGTTCTCTAAACTTAAGAGTCCCTCCCCTGTACTGGAGCCTGCTATATATGCAGTTGTCACCTGGAAACTTTAGTTTTACTCTGTGAGTGTTGGGGCTCAGGAAATTGGTGCCTTTTAAGAAATTGCTGATTCTTTGGCTACTGCTATTGCTGTGAGTAATCAAGTCCTTTTTTCTCTGACCCAAGAATCTCATGTCTTCTGATAGCTTCCACCTGTCAGGAGTAGGCTAACTTCTTAGCTTATATGTAGAATAAAATCTCAGACTTTTTAATTCTTAGCTTTAAGAATAAGACTTTAATTCAAGAAATTTGCTTTCTAATTGCCTATAGTATGAAAAATTAAATAGATTTTTTTTCTTACATGAAAGCAATTTATTTTGTCAAATACAGATTTCAGCATGATTGTGTCCCACTATTTTAAGTATTAGAGGAATAGTTTTGGTCACTGCTTAATTGTATTACAGGCCAATTTTTCCAATATTTGATTTTTTCATATGCACAAAAGAATATTTGAAGTAATCTATAGATACTATAATGGTTATTTGTACCTTTAACTTTTACTAAAAACTATTGTAAGCAATCATTTCATTGTTTTGTAATACATTATTCAGATTTAATTTCATGACTTTTTGAATATTTAATATGAATATATTGATTGTTTTTCCAAATCATTATCTATTTTATCACACAAATGGTTATTCCAGTAAACTAAAATAATGATTAGAGTAGTCTAATAATAATTGCTTTTATATATGTTTCAAATTGTTCACCATGAATGGAGATAGTTTTCTATCCCCTCCACCCTAAGGAGAATTATGCTTCAAATTTAATGTCCCATCAGCTTTTTCTAGCTACCTAATTGATAATCACCAAACTTAGACTTCTTATGTCAAGAAAAATTTTGTTTTATTGCTATAGAATTTTTTGCTGCAGTGATCTCACTTGTCTACACTTGTGTCAAATTCTGTAATAGTTATTCCCATGACAGGGTTCATAGGGGCTTTTCTATTAAGTTGAATTCAGAAGTCAAGATTCCCCTAAGGATTACCGAGTGCCAAACTGACAAAATACCATAGAGATTTTCTTTCATTTTTTAGTCTTCTTTTTACTCTGTTTCTGTTTGTGCTTTTTTCAACTTGGCAGAAAGAAAGTATAATTTAAAATATATATAAAACTTAGAGATGCATATGCTTATATTAAACTTAGGCACTTGTTACATTAAATAGGAAGATTTTTAAATAGAAAATATGTAATAGAGATAATAATGTGTGAATATCATATTTACAAGAGTTTCTTTTTCGTATTTTGTTATTTTGATTTAAAACATTCCATTAACATCCTTTATTTCAAATAAGCATACAGCTACCAATTAAGTGTTGCACTTAAAAGGTATCTGTACTTAAAATACACTGAGGGCATTGTAAGAGACCTGCATTCAACTTTGCTCATACTTGGGTTCCTCCCTTTCTTTGGAGAATATAATTGATCTTTCAATCTTGGTCAGAAATGCATCTTCCCACTTCAATTTCCTGCTATAATCTCACCTTGTGTTTTCTTTTGGTCTGTCTCTTTCACCATGTCTCCAAAGCTAAATGAGATTCTGTGTTCCTTCCTAGCCCTTTTCTGTTCTATCTTTGTCTCTCAACCTTGGCTTTGGGAGCTTAGGTTAGGGTAAGAATAATTTACACCATAACTGTCACATGTCTAAAACCAATAGATGCACAATGTGTGAAACGGAGTGTTTTAAGAAAAATTTCTTTCTTCTGCCTCTGTTTTCGATAAGGCTTGACTAGAAAGAAAACTTGCAAAGTGAAATTTTAGAATCTCAGGTAGTGCAGTGTTGTGGATAAGGACACAACCTGTAGAGCAATGTTGCATGGGTGTGTAGCTGATCTCTGTCTCTTATTCTGTGGGACTTTGGTCAAGTTGCTTTAACCCTCTATACTTCGATTTTTTTCATCCATGGAATGGTTAACAATACCCATGACATAAGGACAATAGCATGAAGATTAAATGTATCAATATATATAAAGTCCTTAAAGCCATGATGATTCTTATCATTGGATTCACAGCTTTAATATGGCCAACAAGAAAACGGGGCAATTGAATTTTATATTTGTTACATATAATTGCAGTTGATTTAGTTCACATTGGTATAACCAGCGCAAATTCATCAGCGTGGGCAACCTACAGAACCAAATGCATAAAAACAACTCCACATATACCCCACCCCTAAAGTCTTGTTCCCTCAGTTGGTATACCTAAGAGATAAACTTAAAATTTACTGTATCTTTTGTCTAAAGAAACAAATGCTTTATAATTCTGTGCTGAGACGAACACTGGGAGAAGAAATGGGAGACGGACTTATAGAAAGGAAATCTGTATGTTTGAAATATCTGATTTCCAGTGAGTCTTACAGCACAATATTAGAGTTTATGTAGAGACAGCAGATGCATTTGAACCCGGCATTTGAAAAAGCATAGTTGCAAACGTTATAATAAAACCATTTTGTTTTTGCCTATGAGTACCTTTTAAAGTGTATTCAGTAGGTATCCGATTTCTCCCACTGCAGAATGAAACCTTACGTATTCTTCATGAATTTTCTTGTCAATCTTAAGCCAAAACAAACAAAAAACTCTACAGCTATGTTGAAAAACGGTTACAGCATTGATGTGTTAAGAATTCCAAATCTGATTTAAAATGTACTCTCCTCTTTTCACCCAAATCAAGTATGCTGTAGGGAGGAAATATGCTGCCAAGAGAGGTTGTTTGGTTGGCGTCCCTTTTTCTTGCCTAGTGCTGCTGTTCCTATCAACTCTAGCTTTTGGCCATGCCTGGGTTGACATGTAGGAAGAACAATAAGAAACGGAGCCACAAGTTCCTTACCTGGCAGGCGCTGTCACGAACTGGTGGCAGAGCTTTAGCATCAGTATTTGCTGGACTCGGGGAATGTTTCAGTTTTGTCTCACGGACACTTTTCTGCATCCCTTGGCTATTCCACAGCGCTGGTAATATTAATCTATAGTTTTCTTGATAGAGATAATATGCCTCTCTTTTTTCTAGCCACTCATTTCTTCGCCAGTCTATAGAAATCCAGACATACCTCAGCTTCTATCGCCTGCAATTTATTCACATTCTAGAAGGCTTTCTTGGAAAGGTCTTAAAACAATACTGCAGTGAATATTTTGGTGTGTTTTGTGGTCTACATCTGGCCCATGGGAGAACCTTCTGCATCTTTGCTCTTACTGAAAATGCAGGTATTTCCTGAATGTCACCCCTATACTGATTATTATTCATGACTTAGACACCAATTCGCTTTATCCTATAAACCTTCATGTATCTGTATTGAGCTGTTCAAGCGATCTCTTTTAGAACACTTCCTTTTGTGCGAAGATGTATCTTGATGGTAAGGAAGCACTGCTCTATCCAAAGAAATATTCAAAAATCCTCTTCACATACCTTCAATGTTTTTGTATTATAGAGGTAATTCAAGATTTTCATAAAATATTAGAAGTTGTCACACTCCATCATTCTGGCAATATTTTTATGGCCATGCAAACTAAAATCCCCCTGAAGTGGATTAGAAATCACTGGTCTCTTTTTGCATATATGTTCTCTAACTCTCTAAACACAGGCTATGCCAGCGGTCCTCAACCTTTTTGGAACCAGGGACTGTTTACATGGAAGACAGTTCTTCCATGGACCAGGGTGGGAGGGTGGAAGGATGGTTTCAGGATGATTCGAGTACATTTATTGCACATACTGTAATATATAATGAAATAATTATATAACTCACCATAATGCAGAATCAGCGGGAGCCCTGAGCTTGTTGTCCTACAACTAATGTGATTGCTGATTTGGCAGGAGGCAGAGCTCAGGAGGTGATGTGGGCGATGGGGAGTGGCTGCAAATACAGATGAAGCTTCACTTGCCCACCTGCTGCTCACCTCCTGCTGTGTGTCCCCAGTTCCTAATAGGCCAGGCGCCAGTCTTGGACCCAGGGTGAGGACCAAACACCTCTAAACTATGCTCTTCCAAGATTTTTCTCACCAGGCTATTCTCAGCAGTAAAAGTAGTAGGAGGGTAGCCCTGAAGAGTCTGCAGTGCAGCAAGCTTCCGGCAGGGGATTGAGATCCCAATACCTATCGATATATTCTCTATGAATTCTCTTTTGAGGCCCCCTTACCTGCTTGCATGAGAGTAGCCTTTCCGTGTGTGTTCTCAAACAGGCTCACAACTCTGTCAGTGACTCTCAACACTGGCTCCCTTTCTTCATCTCTAGCTGTCTTTGCATGAAGCTTGGGGGTAAGAGATAGCGAGGGTTGTAGGGAAGTAATGGTTGTTGAAGGGATAAATTCTACTTTCTCTTTACTAATCCCTAAGGGTATTCTTTAGAACTGGGCACAGATCATCTCTTGGTGTCAGCAGTGGGTCCTAATTTTCATGACAGATGTTTGCTAAGCTTTAAAAAATGAAATTCCCCCTTGTCCCTGAAGTTTTGTTTATATGTTGAATTTTTAATCAGAATACTATCTGATGGCACATATTGAATCCTAAAATATTCTTTTTTATTATTTATGTTGAAGAATAAACAATCAAAAACATATTTTCAGGAAAATAATGCATTGAACTTTTAAGAAAAGTGAACTGTAAATAACCTGACTTTACTTTCCCATTGAATTATTTACCGAATTGCAGAAACTATGGTATAGAGCTAATCTTCTAAGTGGGTGGGCAGATTTAAAAAAAACAAAAACAAAGAAAATAATACTTTCTACTAGTATAACTCTTATTAATGTTTCAGCCCTGCACACCAAGTTGAGAATTTATTCTTTATCACGTAGTGTCTTCTATTCAAAATCATTCAGTGAATCTTTCAGTTATTAATTGCACATGGGATTTGTTTTTATGCTATGATAGCTCCTCTGGAAATGAAGTTATAACACAGGCTATGTGAAAATTTACAAGGTGCTAATGAGCTTTCTTCAAACACCACAAATTATTTAAGTAACTTAATGCTGTTGTTATTTTTACAGTGTCAGAGGAGTTTTCACACTAATGTGAGGCAGCCACATAATTTATTTCTCTGTTTTCAAACTTCTAAGTATATATTGAAAACATAAGCATGATATCAAAGAGAATGACATTAATTTATTTCTTTCAAATTATTATATGTTCAAATCTGTTTTAATTCTAGAGAAATACAATGCAAAATAATGTGATTGATTTTGATCTTTAGCAATCTAAAATTTTTTGTTACAGCTTTGGGATAGGGAAAGTGGTGTAATAGGATGTTCATATATTTAAATAAAGTGTTTAATTTTTATTGATTTTTTATTCCATCACACTTGAAGTCAATTGGATTCTTGCTTTATATGGAGAGATAAATGTTAGAAAACCATAGGTTTTCTGTTTCTTTTTTAAGAAATTCCTAAAGTGGAAAGCTAAGTCTAATTTGCAGTGGCATGTAGGGCTAAGGGCACTAAAGAAAGACAGAAAATTCCAAAAAGTAAGTGAATGTTGACTTTTGTTCTCACTTGGGTTTAGCACTTGCTTTGGGTTCTTGAGGTTTACTGGAGATTTACTAGTATGATACTAAATTTAACAACTGAGAAAATAGGAAATGGTGGCGAGATGGACAATATTTTTAAGATTCCATGCAGTGAAAATGGCATCCAATACAATTTTAAAATCTAGGCACACTTAAATTCCCACTAAGTACCATACCACCCTGCCCATTGTGGTTTCAGTTACTGGAGGTCTACCACGGTCCAAAAATATTAAATGAAAAGTTCAAGAAACAAACAATTTATAAATGTTAAATTGTGCACCATTCTGTGTAGTATGATGAAATCTCCTGCTGTCCCACTCTGTCCTGCATGATGTGAATCCTCTCTTCATCCAGAGTCTCTACATGGCGTCAGTTACCTGCCCATTAGTCACTCAGAAGTCATTTCAGTTATCAGATAGACTGTCCCAGTATCACAGTATTTGTTTTCATGTTATTTAATAATGTCTCCAAAGCAAATGAGTCATGATACTGCCAATTCAGATGTGCCAAAGAGAAGCTCTAACATGCTTCCTTTAAGTAAAAAAGGTGAGTGTTCTTGACTTAATAAGAAAAGGAAAAAAAAATCATGCTGAGGTTGCTAGGATCTACAGTAAGAACAAATCTTCTACCTGTGAAATCGTGAAGAGGAAAAAATAAATTTGAACTAGTTTTGCTGTTGCATCTCAAACTGCAAAAGTTATGGTCACTGTGTGTGATAACTGCTTAGTTAAGATGGAAAAAGCATTAAATTTATAGGTGGAAGACACATATAGAAACGTGCTCCAAATGACAGCAGTCGGGTTTGGTACTATCAGTGATTTCGGGCATTTACATGGCATCCTGAAACATTCCTCTTGGATAAGGGAGGACCACTGTAAAAATAAAATAAAATAAAATTGAAAATTGGTTTTAACACTGATCTTTTCAAGGACTGAATTTCTAAAGTGATTTTCTACCTATAGTGGCAGTATCTTTAACCCCGTTTTGGTCCACCAGATTCAGGATTTAACCCAAGTTTCAGTACTTACTAAGTGAAGGATCTTGAACAATTTATTTACATTCTTTAAACCTCAATTTCCTCATCTCTGTGACATAAATGATAATAATGTGTTTTTCATAAGGTGATTTCTAGGCTTAAATGAGTTAATAAAATTTAAGTACTTGGCTGAGTGCCTGATACAGATATCAGTTTCACAATTTTTTAGTAGTAAGTTTATTATTCAATACTTTTGCTGGCCAGGCGTGGTGGCTCATGCCTGTAATCCTAGCACTGTGGGAGGCTGAGGCAGAAGGATTGCTTGAGCCCAGGAGTTTGAGGTTGCTGTGAGCTAGGCTGACGCCCCGGCACTCTAGCCCGGGCAACAAAGTGAGACTCTGTCTCAAAAACAAACAAAAAAAAAATACTTTTGCTAAATAATATGATGTATTAACTAGATCCTATAAAACACCAATAATAATAACAATGACATAAAATGATAATCAAAATTATAATATGTGCTTATATAATTAACTCAGTATTTTATATAAATTCAATCTCAACAACTCTAGATAGAGATAAATAAAGCAGTGCTGAGAGTGGCTAAGTAACTGGAGTGAAGTCTTACAAGGGAAAAATAAGTGTAAATCTAACCTGTTGCTAAAGCTTTAAAGAGAGATCCGATTCTTAAAAATTGTCAGTGTCAACCTAGCATGCTCATTATTAGCAAGAACAAGTACTAAGTTCTAACTCACATTATTATTTTAAGTCTTTGAAACCACAGCTTCTTTATTTATAAGTAATTCAAATCCAAATCAAGTTTGAATATGTAGAACACACTAATTGGCTTCTGATTTTAAAACCACATTTTGAAACATATGTGCCATGTACATTTCAGTTAGGGTTTTGGGCATGGACCACAGAGTAGCCCTTTGCCTTGATACCGCTGCTCTGCAAGCAGATGGTAAATTCCTTGCTGATTTTCAATTAAGTGCAGTTTTTTCAGAAACATTTAAAGTAATAAGCATCCAGAAATTTGGGACACATATAATCTGATTTTATAGAGGGAGGGAAATAAATTTTTGATAGTATAAAGTTTAGGTAGTTCCTGAACTGATGAATTTTTTTATCTAAGGTTTCACATGCAATTTTTCATTGTTTCTTTATGTTGGTTATCCATTTTCTCTTGCATATCATTGAGTTTTCTTGCAATCCATGTTTAAAATTCTTCTTGTCATTTTAGTGTTATGAATTTGGTTGATGTCCATTGCTAGAGAGCCGGTGTTCCTTTTTGCGGGTGTGCTTTCTGTTTGATTCTTCATACTTGCAGAGTTCTTTTGCTGATTCCTTCCCATCTGGATCAGCTGTTGCTTCTTACCTTTAGATATTCATTTGGATAATGGCACGCTCTGTTTAGTCTCTGAGCCAGTAGGTGGTGTTTGTGGGTGAGATTTGATCACACCTGTGTGATGAGTCAGTAGATGCATTAAAATGGTGTGCAAATTGACCTCCCTGGCAGTAGGTGGTGCTTGCTGGGAAGAACAAGCTGAAGTGTTTGTTTTGGGGTCCCGAAACCAGCTCTCCTTCTTCTGAAGAGGCACTATAGTGCCTCAGAGATGGGTGGAGCCCTGGGACTTCCATGTGTGTCCTTATTCTCCACCTCAGCAGAGGCAGGTAGGGGAGTGAGTCTGGGTGGAGCTGGGTTGGGTGAGCCTGCCCTCAAGCTCCACAAATGCTGTTAGCAGGAGTCAAAGGTCTGTTCTCTGCTCCTGGGCAAAGCTGCCAGGGAGGGACTGAAATGGCCTCACTCAGCTGAAAAGTCTGCATGTTGTGAGGGCTGAGACCTGCAGTCTGGAGCAGGCCTTGCTCCTTTCCGCCCTCCCCTAATCTGAAGTTTCTCCTGGGCCTCTGCCAGCAGGTAGGACCTCAAGCCAGTGGATCTCCCCTGGCTGTGATGCGGACTGGGAGGCTCCCTGCCCAGGATCGCAGCCTGAGCTGGGAGCACGGTTCTCCCATCAGAGTAGGGTTGCCCCTCAAGCATCTGATCTGTCCCTGAAGGCACACACACCTCAGCAGTAAGCTCATTCACAAATATCCCTCCTATGCCCTTGGCAATGTGATCCAGACCTGGGTGTAGGAAATCTGGTCTGCAGGACTGTCCCCCAGGGCCGGGGAAATCAATCCCTGACCCTGCCAGGGAGAAGAATGCTGGTCTCAAGTCACCCACGGGGTGCCCAAGCTGGATAGATGTCTCTCCACCTCGGGATTGGCCCCGCTCTGCTGGAATCACCAGGCAAACAGAACCTGGGAGGGCTGGCGGGTAGGAAGCTCACAGTCTGAGTACCCCTTAGTCTGCTGTAAGGCCCCAAAATGAAAGGTCCCATTCCCTGCAGATGCCTCTGGGTGGTGGCTAAATTGTCTCTCTCAGCAGCCCTGGGTAGGGAAGGGGGAGGGGAGAATGAGGCAGTATGGCGCCTGCCCATCAGCTCGGGTCCATGGGCCAGGAGGTGCCCTGAGGGACCTGGGAGCCCAGTGCCCTGTCCGCAAGAGGGTCACCACTCACTGGTGGCAGCGATTGCTGGGCTGGCGTTGGCAGGTCTCTCCAACTGCTCAGGAACCCACCAGCAGCCTGAGATGCAATGGAGGGGAAATATAATCCCTTCACCTACCTTGTCGCTGGTTTCCAACCCTCTCAGGGGCCTTTCTACTTGCAGTTCTCCTGCACAACTTCTTCATGTGGAGTCGCCTGTAGTTTCAGGCACGCTTCCTTCCAACCGTCATCCATCTATGTTTGTCTGCCTGTTTATTTTTTTTCACTTTCTTCTAAAATCTATTTTTCTTGCAGAGACACTCTAGCTGGAGGGTTTTTCTCATCCGCCATCTTGCCCCTCCCTCTAATTTCTCATTGTTTCTTCCATTTAGGCTGGGCGTCAGTAAATAAAGACTGCTCTATCTATAGTGTAGCTTTTGGGTAACTTACCTAACTCTGATTGTGTAGCTGCAAATTGGCAGATGTAAAATTCATTTAAATATTGTATCTTAAATTTCAAAAGGAGCATTTGTGCTTCCTTTAATTGTGTATTTTAAAATGAGAAGACATGTTAACTGCTTAATTTGGAGATTGGAGTTTGGAAGTTTATACTTTACTTCATTTTAACCAAAAAAAATCTATCTTTGCATATAAAGCACGTGAGTTTCAGTTTGCTAAAAATCTAAGAAGGAATAACAGAAATAATTAAGAATGCTATCTCAATTTCATATGCTAAGGATACCTTTATATTTCCTACTAGCTCTAAGCTTTTTATTTTCAATCATCTTTATCGATGGTAATGATCATACAATTTTCACACCATAAGGAACTTTCGAAGTTATTTTGTTCAAAGTCATTTTTGTATGGTTTCAAAAAATAAAAACCAGAAAAGTTAATACAAATTTCCAAAATGACCCAGGTAATGTAACAAGAAATTCAACCCTGATGTGATTAAGGTTAAATGTGGTTTCCATCACACACTAAATTGTTTGCACAAATTGCCAATTAATGAAACAAATTTATGGTATATTCTAATATTAAAGCCACCTTATGCTATTTTCCTCACAAAGACAATAAAACACAATTGCATTCCCTTCTGGACATCTATATACTAGAGATAATCCTGTTAAAATAAGTAACAGCAGAACACTTAGGAGGAGATACAAATCAAACATACACAAAACTTGAGGTGGAAGTATGTGTGTTCATATGCACACACTTACTTCCATATGGTCACTAAATACACACCTTTATATTTGGAAAGTCTGCGCAAATACACACATAACCACCCTGGAACAATCATGAGGAGCTGTGAAATATGTTTTAGTATAAGAATTATTAGTGTATATATTGATACCTACTTAATGTCCGTTATTGTGAAACCTTCTGATTTGATAAGCGTTTCATTGTGGAAAGAGATTTTGGCTCTGACCAAGATGGAAGGGAAAAAAAGTACTCAATATAGGCAGAGTTCTAACTGCAAGTGTGCTGAAGGGAATTCACTTCTAATATCAGATCCTTCTCAAATTCTATCTGATGTTCATGATATATTTCTATCCTCATGTACTACAATATATACCATACCAATATAAGTTATACTGTCAAACATTTTGAAAAGAGTTGAAATTTATTTTGAAATATTTCAGATACATAAAATGTATAAAAATATAAAATTTTGCTATCTCCTCTATTAACAAATAAAACTTAAAACATAGTTTAATCCCCTCTGTAATCCTTCACTGATTGTATTACTCTTTCCCACAGAGCTACTTAAAATTCTGAATTCGTGTTTATTCTCCCACTATGTTTCTTTATATTTCCATTCATATATATGCAATCTGAAACTTTGTGAATGAACTACAACTATTTGCATCAACATAAATGAATCTTTAAAACATAATTTTATATAAAAATAAAAAAGCTAGTTGCTGAAAAACGATGTGCTATACATAACAGCAATTACATGAAGTTTTACTCAGTTTTATGTCTACGTATAAATAAAGATTTTAAAATTCTCTATGCCTCTCCCAGTTTCTACTACATGTGGCTTGCTAAACAACATATAACATTCACTTAACAAAAACTCTACCACCTACTTATGTTCACTAGTAGAATCTTACCAACTTGATTCTATAACCTAGTAACCATGATTAATCTAATCCTGTCTTCATAATTTTGGATCCATTGGAAGGGACAAATATTTCCTTCCTGTCTCCTAACATTTGACATTGTCACATAGCATCTAACAGCTTTATTTACCAAGATGTACTTCTAAGAGTCTGAATTTTTTGTTTTGTTTTGTTTTCCAGTGTTGATGTCATTCATATGAGCTGTTCATTCTCTATTTTGGCTGCTGCCATTTTATCACTATCTGGCTGGAATATATTATAGGTCATTTAAATTTTCCTCATCCTGTTTCTCTGTTGTACACTACAATATATAGAATAATAACTTCTCATCAACAACATTTGACCTCAGAATCTATTTTATCTAAAACTCACATCCTCTGATATATGTGAAATAAATGTATTTCTCTGTTAAATGATTTAACACAAAGATCTTCTTTCATAAAGTATGAGAGACCATTTAAGTATAACAATAACCTAGGCTACTGCCATTTTTCTTCCTCTGTTTTTGTCACAAAAGGCAATCATTGTGCATTCCCGTGTTATAGATGCACATCTACCATAGGAAGTAAAAACAACAATTAAATTAATTATGTATTCTCAGTAAGAAACAATAATAACTCAGAGAGGAAGAAATCATAGCACTGAATAGTTGAATTCCAAAGACCCTAGAGTGATTTCCCATTAGAATTAAATGACATAAAAACCAAAGTTACCCCTAACCCTTATCAAAAGTTCTGATCTCCTGGGAAAGCAGAAACAATCACATCACACACATACATTGAGGAAATGTAATGAAGAGCAATGAAACTTAATTGAAGTGCTCTTGGCCATTCGAGTCAGGCCTTCAGTGGATTAGAGGCACATACTATTAGGCATTCGCTCTTGCTATTGCTATTTAACGTCAGTTTAATGTAGGTGAGAACACCGTTCTTCTGCTGCATTTACATAAGTCAAAGTTATATTCCGATATGTGCAAATGCAGAGCCAACCTGGGGAGATTTACAAACAATATTATGCAGAATCAAACTCACCAGTAAAAATGTTCCAGCTTTGCTAGTAATGATAGACGCATTATTAACGTTCCTCATTACTGTCGGCATTTATGTTTAAATAAGAAATAGACACACCAAATAGAGCTTATTAATTTATTTTGAAAGATGGTTCTTTAAATATTTTACTAACAAATAATTGCATTATATCAACAATCAGTTATTTCATTGGAATAAATTATATTTGCCTTCAACATGCGTACATTTAAGATATTTATTTCATCATCTTCATTCATCCTGAAGTTACACACACACACACACACACACACACACACACACACTCAACAAATAGTACTTATTTGGGCTTGTATAATAAAGGTAGCTCTTTTCTTCAATTTTTTTTTTTGTTCTTTGGAAATAAGAGTCCTTCTCCTGATTATCCATCTAGCCATTCCAGCTGGAGGGGTTACAGGAATGCCTACCTGAGTAGAGAGAGTGTCGTCAGAGCTTCATACCAGCAGAGCCACAAAGGGCGGTGTTTTCTTTCACTGTGTCTCTCCACTAGGACATGACTTTCACCTTCATGAGCAATAAATAAATAAAGACCCACCCGATATATAGTAATATATATACTTACATAGTAAGTAATATACATAGTGTATATATAGTATATATAGTAATATATAAAGTAATATATATATACCGATATATATAGTAAGAATTATATAGTAAGTTACATAAATAATCAAGTAGAGATGAATAGTAGAATAAATGTTACATAAAGAAATACGCTACTTATTTTTCTTTAAACATGATACTATCTGCCAAAAGTTATAAAATGACAAGATGAAATAAAAAGTTGTGAATTATTGACTTCTTTTCTAATATGTAATTTTAGAAAGCCAGTAGATATTTAATAGTTTTCAAATAATAACTCTGGATATTTAACACTCTAATCCTCTATCTCCCCAACCCTACCCACAACCACATGTACTGCCTACACTGACTTTTTTAAAGCAATAGTGCTAAGGTATCAGTGTGAATGTTTTTTGAGGTAGCTTATTACGAGAAACTTTCATGAGTTACATCAACAAAAAATAAGATGAATTATGTTACGCTACAGATGTCTTTTGCATTGCCAAAGGACTTTGACATTGCTTTTCATTTTTATCAAAATACAGATGTTAAGGCTGAGTATGGCGGTTCACACCTGTAATCCCGGCACTTCTGGAAGCCAATGTGGAGGATTGTTTGAGACCAAGAGTTCAAGAACAGCTGTGGCAACATAGTGAGACCATGTCTATACAAAAATTATTTTTTAAACATTAGCCAGGCGTGGTGGCACGTGCCTGTAGTGCTAGCTAGTTGTGAGGCTGAGTCAGAAGGATAGCTTGAACCCAGGCATTTAAGGTTGCAGTGAGTATGATCAGGCCACTGTACTCCAGCTTGGGCAACAGAGAGAGACCCTGTCTCAAAAAAAGAAAAAAAAAATCCAGATGTCAAATATTTTAGTACTAGTGCTCTGGGTGAGAATTTATAGTCTAAAATGATCCTGACAGGAACATGTGCCTAATGTGACTTGTTTATATTTAAAAAGAATAAATATATAGTCTTACTAATAAAGGCTAATTGATATGATAAAACAAACCCCTGTGATTTAGAATTAGTGGAAATAACACTTAAACTCTCTAGGGATGCTAGCTAGAGATGCAGTATATATAACTATATATGTAATTTAAACAAAATACATAATTATAATCACAAAATTCACCAACTGACCAGGACTATAGGTATAAAAAGAAGAATTTGAGCAAGGAATTGAATTTCTAAAATTAACAAGTATATTTATTATATTTTAAAATTCCATTTCCAAAGAAAGTATTGGTATTCTGAATAATATACCTGCTTAGACTGCAAATATTCAGCCCAGAATGACATGGTATGAAGGAGAAAAAACAGATAATATCAGGAAGAAAGGAAATATAAAAGTAACATAATATAGGAAAAATAATAAATGTAAAGTTTATTC
Organism: Lepilemur ruficaudatus; assembly: GCA_963574885.1. NCBI lineage: Eukaryota > Metazoa > Chordata > Mammalia > Primates > Lepilemuridae > Lepilemur > Lepilemur ruficaudatus. The sequence continues at coordinate 27,042 of CAUYRT010043973.1, forward strand.
TTTGAAAAAATAAAATAAGATAAAAAGATCTCCGGTCAGATTGAGCAAGAAAAAAGAGAAATAATGACAGATAAAAGTAACATCAGTTATGATAAAGCAGAGATAGCTGCATATAAAAATAAGCATACTGTATTAGGGTAATAACTTGAAGATTTGATAAAATAGCCAAATTCCCCCCAAAATACAACTTGGATCCAAATGACAAAAAGCTTAAATATTCCTATAAATTCTAAATAATTAAAATACTCATTATGAAACTTAAAGGGAAACATCAGGCCCTGGTTACTATTCAAATTAAGTTCTACAAAGTATTCCTAGAACATATCATTTTATTGTTATTCTAAGTTTCAGGGCAAGGTATGAAAGAATACTTTCTAGCTCTCTCAGTGGAGACATAATACTTCCATACCAAAAGATGACAGGAACATTATCAGGCAGCAATATTGTAGTCAATTTGTTCATATATAAATCTCTCAATATCTTTAGCAAACTATCAATGTCCAATTCTAACAGTATGTGTAAAAGTTAATTCAACAGGAAACATTGATTTTATCCTAGCAATAGGCAAGGGAAGGTGAACAAACAAAATCTATGGAGACTAATCAATACATTAACAGAATAAAGATAAAAAAGGGCACAAATGACAGATAGATTCACAATAAATATTGTCAAAATCTGACATGTCTTTATAATATAAAAGCAATCTTATAAAACTAGAAAACGAGAATTTCTGTATCATGATAAAGATTACCTGTGTATCTTTTATTTCATAACATCAGTCTTAATGAGAAAATGTTGAGAATATTATTTTAAAATAAGAAATAATACAAGGATCCCCACAATCAAAGCTTATCTTTCACATTGCACTGGTATTGCTAATAAGCACAGTAAAATATTCAAAATAAATTAACACCATAAAGATTGGGGAAAAAAACAACTATAATTTTCTCAAGATGATATGATGGGCTGTTGTAGAAAACCCAGAAGAATTAATAGGTATATATTAAAAAAAAGAGAGAAATTGGCAAGGTATTTAGTTATATGACTCATAAGAAAATTAATTGTATTTCTACATGTGTATATCGTCCACCTGTTTCTCAACAGCCAGTGTCTTATGTGTAGCCTGAAAAAATTAATGTATCTCTCAAAGATAATTTTTACCATTGTTATAATTCTTTTTTATATATGTCATTGGCCAGGTGAATAATAATATTTTAAAATTTACTTATTGCATCTTGCAAAGATAGGGTTTTTGTTTGCTTGTTTTTAATGATCCCACTTTAAAATTTCATGTGTATTTTAAAATAATAATTGGGGTACATGAATAAATTCCTAGGTTTAAAAAATGGAACCTTATGAATAATGCTTTAAAAATAATGACATATTTATTATTAATGTGTTCTCTTTTGTTTTTATCCCATATCCTATCATTATTTTTTTTATTCGACAGGGGATAGCCTTGTCATTTATATCAGGGATGGGTTGGCTTTAAGGATATGTGAATTTCACACAAGTCTGTTCTGTAAGAATAATAGACACAAGCACTTTTGAGAATAAATATTTAGTGTGGTACATAAGTGCATTTTCCAATGGTTTTGATACTCTCTAGTCAATTTTCAAGCATATAATCTGACAGGAAGTTAAACATAAAGCAACAAGATATCTCATAAGGTTAATACCACATTACCACGGAGATTCTGGAATACGAAATATGTGAATTTAATCCTGAGGCAAGCCAAAAATGTGTACCAGAGAGTCAGTGGCTCAGTAGTTCCTGGGAGCCTTTGTTAAGGAAGATGTACAGTTCCTACCTACAGGACTTTGGCAACCTAGATAGGAGTGCTACCCTTGGATGTAGCATGATGATTCTTGATATCAATTAAGATGATATCAAAACCATGCAACCAAAAAGCAGAGCACAACAGTAAGGTTGTCAATGTACGAAGTCACTAGTAAGGTACAAGCCATGATCCTAAGACTTTCTGAAATTGTGCATTTTATTCACAAGAATGAATGAATGCAAGTCAAATCCAGTTATAAGAATAAATTCATTGTGGGTGACAGAGGCTATAGAAAAAAGTACAAGAATTATTAATATTGTTTTACCCACTTGGGATCAGATGATAAAAAGTATATTAATATCAATTGTCAAAAACATGAGACTGAAGCTCAATTCCTTTAGTCATTATCCAAACTAGGGAGAATACACGAGATATACCTGCTGGTGAGGTTTGTGCTACTTAGGCTACAGAGAGTAAGGCAATAGAGGGGCTAGACCAAAGACATGGGTTCCATATATATTATTTAATTAAAAATCCCATTTGAAAGCTTATAAATAGCTGTCAGTTCTGTTCACGAAATATTTCTGCAAGTAGTAAATAAAAGAATATTATCATGAACTCAGGAAAAAAAGGCAGAAATTGATATGTCTTTGTCTTATAACCATTAAATGTTAAGTATACTCCTTTAAACCTCTTACCATATTGGATTATCCTTGATATTATATGTATTTCCCCATTAGCCTACACTATAAGCTTTTTACAGGAAAGGGCTATTGGAAAGCAAATAGGCTCATAAAAAACCATAAAACCATAATGAGATTTGAAATTTCTCAAAGGCCTTTTATTTTTATTTTTATTTATTTTTTTACCAATGTAGAAGGAAGAGAGGAGATACACTGCTGTTTTAAATGTCATAAATCACTTTGGGTTTTTTAATAATATCTGTGAGAAATTAATTCAATTTAAGATGCTAACATGTAAGAAAAAAAGTCATTTCAAGTTCACCGGTATTTGAAGTGACTAGCAATGTTAACATATAAAAACTGTCACTATTTGTTACATTATTTATTTCAATAGATTTAGGGATACTGATGTTTTTTGTTACATGGATGCATTGTATCATGAAAGTCAGGGCTTTCAGAATACCCCTCACCAGAACAGTGTACATTGTAGCCAATAGGTAGATTTTATCCATCATGCTCCTCCTACTCTCCCTCCTCCTTATTTCAATGTCCATTACACCACTTTATGACCATATCTATCCCTTATTTAGATCCCACTTACATGTGAGAACATATGGTATTTGTTTTTTCCATTCCTGGGATGCTTCACATAGGATAATGGTCTCCAGTTTCATCTGAGTTGCTGCAAAGAAACCTATTTCATTCCTTTTTATGGCTGAGTAGTACCCTATGGTGTTTTTTATGGTATATGATATTCAACAATTATTAAATTTATTTTACAAGTTTGACATTCATAAAAATATAAATATTTCCAATTTAGAAAAGTCAATCTCTGTAATAAAATTAGTCCAAGAGTTCTTATTCATTTCTACTGAATCAAAAGTAAACATAGGAATATAAATTGAAAAATGTATCCTTTATGATAAAGAATATAAAAAATCATCAAGAATTTTTTCTAAAACTGATTATTAAACCTTTTTATTTGTTCAGTAATAAATTCATCTTTCAACTCATATAAGAAAGTTACATAATTTATCTGAATAAAAAAAGTACTGCAAAGTTCAAAAGTTCCATAATAACTTTCCTTAATTAAAGTGTTACTCTTTCTGAAAGGGAGACATATCTCTGATACATTTTTTCTTTCTCAAATAGGGACTTATAAATTTATTTTTTATTGACAGGATCATGACAATTTCTTTTTATATGTTTTCTCAACTAGCCAAAGGGAATCAATCTATTGTTCTACGTTCTTCACATTCTCAGTAACACATAAATACCATGCTATTTCATTAATCATATATGTTGTTCTGTGATTTATCTGTTTATTTTTTAATGAGATTTAATTTTAGGGATCTGCTTTTTTATTTTTTTTCAGTACTTATTTTAATTTGATAAGATATAAATATGTATTTATTTTAAATTTATGAATAAAGAAAAAATATGTATATATGCATGAAAAGATGGAAGATGGCACGTCAACTCCCCACGTAAACCATGCTATCGCAGTGTGTATCCTAATTTTCTGTATTGTTGAAAAAAATCGAAAACCCTACAAAGCCTATCTCAAATAACAATATTCAATAACTCTCCACCTTTTAAAGATTATTTTGATCTTTTTTGATTTTTTAAAAATATTTTATTCTTAACATACATGTGGCTTAAATAATTTTTTTTTTTTTTTGAGACAGAGTCTCACTCTGTTGCCCCTGCTGGAGTGCACTGATGTCACCATAGCTCACTGCAACCTCAAACTCCTGGGCTCAAGCGATCCTCCTGCCTCAGCCTCCCAAGTAGCTGGAACTACAGGCATACGCCACCACGTCTGACTAATTTTTTCTATTTTTAGTAGAGACAGGATCTTGCTTTTCTCAGGCTGGTCTTGAACTCCTGAACTCGAGTGATCCTCCTGCCTTGGCTTCCCAGAGTTCTAGAATTACAGGGGCATGAGCCACCACACCCAACCAAAATATTGATTTTCTAAATATATGCTTTGTAATTAAAAATGTATTTGCCTTATAAATAATATAATGTACATTATACAGTGAATGTGAACAGAGATTAATTAAAAATTAATGAGATTTAATTTTTCCATGTTCAACAACCCTGTTTTCATTCATTTTATAAACCATTTATGCAAAAATATATTATATATATATTAAATGCAGATCTACAAATTTTTCCCAATGAGTGCATGTTTAATTATAAGGTTTGAATAAAAGACCATGTGACTTTAATTTTTGAATGAATTAAACATGGTTTTTATATTTCCAGTAACGTCAAAATACAATAATACTATGCTTAAAAGCTTATTGGATCTTGTAACAAAATCAATGAATAATTCACGTTTATTTAATTACTTTTTTTAGAGGCAATAAACTCTTCATTAACAAAGAGGTTATGGTACATATAAAGCACTATAGACTCGTTTCAATTTTTATAAAATGTTAAATAGGTACCCATAAAACTTTTATAGAATTTTAGCCACAGTCAATACTTGCTTCATCTCACCATATAATCCAGTTCTATGGTAAATAAATTACTTTGCTGATTAATACTTGAAAATAAACCACCATTGCTCTACTAATATCCATTAAGAATTTCCTGGCTTTAACTATCTAACTCCTTACCCACTGATCTATTTCTGAAAAAGATATGGTGTTCATATTGAGTTTATATTGAGTTGAAAACCTAATATGTATCTGGATTATTTCTCCTTGGCACTGAAGAAAAGTTGCTGAATATAAAAGACAAAATCCTTATCATATTGAAGACTAGATTTAGGGGAGGGAGAAAAACAAACACACGTACACACACAGGTAAGCAACCAAAATTAAAGGAGCAACATTCCAATAATGATAAGCACAATAATGGGGTAGATGGAATCAAATGCTAGGTGCCCCATATTAGTGTGAGCAAAGAAAGCTCTCAGATACGATGGTATTTGAACTAACACATAAAGGATGAGAAGTAGTCGGTGAGACAGAGAAGCAAAGACAGAAAGAGAAATACTGCAGAGAGAAAATGAAGTGCAGGAGTTATAAAGCAGAAATAAGTATGATATGTTTGAGATACAGGGAAAGGACCAGAGTGACCGGAGCATAATGAAAGATAAGTGAATCCAAAGAAGCTGGAGAATGCAAGCTACAATCAGATTAATCCCTGTGCGAACACAATTTAAAATAGAAGCTTTCACAGATTTATAGAAATGTAAAGAAGTAAAATGCTTCTCAATTAGAAGCAAGATTTTTTGTGCAGGACAAAGTTAAATGACTTGAACAGGCTAATATTTCTAACAAATATACCCTTCAGTGTGTAATATGTCTAAGCAATAGCTTGCTATTCCTCATTCAGTTATCCAGATCAAGGCAGGTACACACTGGGTTAAGTGCTCTGTTCTACATAGCAATTCCATAGTAAAATGTCAGCGACACCGCACCTTCAACATGTGTCTTCCAAGAATTCCCAGGGCATCAACATCCACCTGGGAAGGGAAAAGAGCATGGAAGACCATGAGTGGAAGCTTTATTTAGGGGCTTGGAAGTGGGATCATCACCTCCATTGACCTTCATTTGGTTATAACTCAACCAGGTGGCCACACCTACCTGGAAGAGAGGGTGGGAAATAAAATTCAAGAAAAAATAGAAATTATATTTTAATAGACCCTGCCACATACTTCATTTCTAAATTTGAGATCATACGACTCCTGTATATAACAAAGATTGTTCGTCTCCTCATTGTTTGGGGAGTAGACAAGACCTATAGTATGCTTTAATAAAGTAGATGTAATTTGTTTTTAGTTGATACTTATAGTTGGTGATAGCTTATAAAATAGCACTATTTGAAATATTTCTTTTCTTATAAATAGACAAATATGATACATTTGGTGATTAAAAACTGAATTACAAGCCTGCTATAGAGAGTGGATTTTTTTTTCAGGAAATATAACATGCATTTTGAAATCTGGGTTAGCAAGAAGAAATACACATACACTGAAATGACTTCCCTGGAGTTTTGATGCTAATCTGATTAAATTTGCATGTATGAAAGAAATGTGTACTTAAAATAAAGTTTGACCTGATCTTCAACAACTACTTTGTACCACCTACAGGTCTAAATTGAACTAGCCATCAATCCGTGAGAAATTCTTAATTATATTTATTCATCGTCTGATTTTTAATGCTTAAGAATGCACCTTCCATCAGCATTTCAGAAAGTCAGTACCCTAGGCTCACATCTGAGAATACACTATTCTATATTGTTCTTCGGTCCCAATAAGTATACTTGATTAGAGAAACTATCCATGTTAAATGGCTTGGGTCGTGTCCAACCTAACCATTCCTCTAGGTATTTATTGTCTATCCTTAAAAGCTAGACCACACAGGCATAGGCTTACTGAGCTTTATTTTAGTGTTAAGCCCTTGGTTATTGTCTAAGGAAGTTATACTATCTAGCCATTGAAATCTGTGATTGCCTTATCTGCAGGAAGACTGCAGAAAAAAACGGTCACTCTGCACTCCTCAGATAAAGCTCTCGGTTGAAGATTTAAGTTTGTTTTGTTTTTGGTAGTAGTATGCAAGGTCCAACTTCCCCTAAGGAGCCATGGTTTTTTCTCTTTCGGTTGATATCAATTCCCTCAGTGACTATGCGTTACCCTTTCCTCTTGCCAGCTTTAAAACTAAGCGAATAATTATAATAAAATCTCATTTATGGCCTATGAATTTGTGGTCTTCATTTCTGTTTTATATTTGTTTTCTACAAACACTTTGTTTTAATTTCTACTTCCTTGTTTTATGTATTTTTATTGTTACCTATCTCAATGCTTTTTCAGAAAGATGAAGCTCTGCACAAATACAAATGTAACATCTAAAGATTTATTGAGGTAATTGTTGAAAGGGATAGTTCAACAGGGTTGCTCAGGGTTCTCATCACTCCACATGACTGTGGGTGCTATGGTCTGAAGTTAAGTCCCTCCAAAATTTACATGTTGAAGACTAATCCCCAATGTGATGATATTAGGAGATAGGGCCTTTGGGAGGTGATCAAAGTGTCAACAACATGGAACTCTTCTGAATTGGATTAGTCCCTGTAAGGGGCAGAAGAGACCAGAGTTCTACCCTTCTGCCATGTGAGGACAGTGACAGGATGACTATCTATAAACCAGAAAGAGGGTGATACTGAATCTGCCATCGCCTTGATGTTGGACTTCCCAACCTTCAGAACTCTAAGAAATAAATATCTGTTGTTTATAAGCCACCCTGTTTATGGTATTTTGTTATAGTAGCCTGAAATGACTAAGACAGTGGGCTATAAGATCTACTTGGATACACACTTCAGTACTTACTTTGTTCCCATTAAAACTTATTTGAGTATTTATATGACAAATTTTATCACTATTTTCCTCTCTCTATGTAAAAAGAACTTACATAGGAACTTACAAGGAATTTCCTGGAGTGGATTACAATTCTGTCTCTAATTGTAATTGTACGGTTTCATGTCTGGCATGCCCTACCTTGCACTAATGTGTTTTTGAACATTGAACATTGTCCTGGAGTTTAAACATAAAGGCATATCTAAAACATAAGAGAGATGGGCAAATTAAGCAAGTCTAGAAAGAGTATTCAATTTTAGAACCAAAAGGGGGAACCCAAACTGCTTTTAAGCAAGTTTCTTTCAGCAGTAATGAAATGCAGAATGTTCTGACTTTCTCTTTCTTAGGTCATGTCTCCTGTCAAACTTTTAGAGCCATTGAAATTCTGAAAAAGTCTAGAATTACTGTGCACTGGATATCTCAAATACCTGCTAAGGAAGCACAAGCTGGGTGTTTATGTACCAAGAAGCTTGAACGGGGGGCAAATATAAGTGACAATTTTGAGTTAGTGCTTTAAATTTATGAGGTGTTTTTACATAGAGTATCTCATTTGATTTTTGGGGGGAAAGAAACAAAACAATAAAATCAAATAAATGAACAAACAAAGAAACATTGGGAGGTGAAGAAAAACAAGTAGGATTAGTTTTCTGATTTCACATTTGTGGCATTTGAAGGTCAGGGAGGTTAAATAACTGTTCAAGTTTCCATGGTTTGTTAACAACACTGGGCTAGCTTAGCCTACAGATAGATTGCCTCATTCAAGACCGGAGTATAGTCGCATAATTAAATTGTTAATTATTTTTTCAGTCTGCATGTCTGAATACACAAGAAAGGTTAAATCTAGCAAGATTTACTGCAATAATTTTAGTAAGTAATAGTGTCAGATTTGTGCTGCAGTGTTAAATTTAGGCCAGGTTGAAGGAATAATTTTTTTAGAAGTTTTCACTGGAAGTTTATAAATATTAATATTGCTAACAGTATAGTGCAAAGTTAACTTTGATCTTGGTTTTTAAAATTGTATTATGTACTTTCCTAATTCCTACATTCCTGATCTCTTTATTGATTTTATCTGTTTGTTCTTCCAGACCAGAAAACTAAATTTTTCATTTTAATATTAAAACAAACTTTTAAGTGATGTGTCCAAAGTAAAACTGATTTTGTCTAATTTTCAAAAACAGTAATCTGTAAAAAAATTGTTTTATTTTCTTTTTGTATTATATAAAATAGAAAAAGTAGATTAGTGAACCTGAGAAAGAAAAAAAAGACATCTCAATACTAATCTTAGAATATATACTTTAGGCTTGAAGAATATTTTTTAGGAAAAAAATTGATAAATATTAATTCAATTAACTCCCAAATTTGTATGAAGATTTTCATTGCATATTACGTGCATGTGTGTGTGTGAGTATGCATATGTGTATAATTGTTAGTCAATTTGGGAGTGATTTGTAAATAGCTATAGTTTCAAATATTCACTGATATAATTACGTCTGGCTGCAGTAAGGCTGCACATAGGACCCTGTGTTTCCCTCACTCATCACGAAGCATGTCAAATGCAATGAGCAGCAGAGCATAGCTGGCTTGTGGAAGCTTCTCTCTCCCTTTACTCTGCTTCACTGCTTCCTGTCTTGACCCAGGAAAGATATACCAGCATTCTAACATCACACTTAAACTATCAAACAGTACAAGTTATAACCCTAATCAAGTTGAGGGTAAAAAAGAAGCTACTGTTATTTTGGTTCATAAGTCAGAACTGATTCATATTTAAAATATTATATATGAAACACTTTAGCAATATTAATACAAAAGTCCATAAAATAACTATTATAAAGTGTCGGAGGCCCACATTTTAAGTAATATAAAAATGTTGATATAGTTCAACAAAATTCTTTCATTAAGAACGTGATCTAAGAGTTAAACATGAATAAGATATAGCTGTAATTTACATTTGCTATATTACACTGAATTTACACATAAGACACCTGTATCAAATAAGGGACAATGAATTTTCTCTTTTGACTGTATGAACTGTTGAAGAAATATAATTAAAAAAATTTAGTTCTAAACCAGAAAACCTCTATAAATAGACAAGTGAATTAAAAAAACACATTTTTTTTCTATTATTGAATAGACATTAAACCAGAATGTGATGTGCATCACAGGCAATCTACTAACATAACTGCAAAAACAGAAAGAAATCTCATCCTTTTGCTCAGCCAAGCAGATACAGCCCATTGCATACATGTTGTCAAGGTAAACAATAACTAGTGCTCCAGTAAGAGGACTTGATGGCACCATTTGTCACACAATGTTCATCCTAGAATCACCTAGTGATTGAAGTGGCCATCTGTGTTTGCTAATTGGCTAATCCAAAGGAAAAATAAACCGTTCACATCTTTATGACAGAGGTAGCTTTACAACCTCGAATGAAGTACCCATTGAAGTTAGCTTCCTACTTTCACTAAGAAACTGGGAGAAAGGGGTACTATCCTCCTTGATTACATTCCAAAGAGAAGGTTTTCAGGACTTTTTGAAAAGACATTCCTGGCTGTTAAATCTGGCAAGGAGCTTATTTGCCTTTGAAAAATATTTCCATACATTTCAAAAAGAGAAAGAAATTAAAGTTGTCAGTATTCTAAAGTAAATGCTCTAAGGAAAGGAGCGGGGATTCTCATCCTTTATTTTCAACAAGGAGAATTAAGCCTCTTATTTTGTATTTGTGTTTGTTTTTATAATCCATGTAGATTATGTACCTACGGAGAGATTAGGTTTTCAATACATTCTACTAAATAATGCATATGATGAAAGCTCATTTTTAGGCCATTTTTCTCATAGGCGAGTTTTTACTCATAGAAAAACCTCATTTTACTTTACTAACAACTACTATTTGTTATTAGTAACTACTAGTAACTCTAATAACTATTCAAAATTTGATGGTGATGGTGGGGGCAACAGGTGTCATGCCCAGTAGCAGTGGATATTGCTTTCAGCAGGCAAATGGAAGCATCACGCTGAATCTGCTCTTCTATTATTAAATAACACGCTTTCCTCTGAGACTCTTTCTTAAAGGTTGCATTTTAGCCTATTATGCTATCTAAAGGATCTCCTTTTCCTATTATCTCCTTGGCCACCTTGCGGTTTGTTTACATATGTATGTATGCATAAGATTTCAGCAATCACTAATGAAATGCAGTGCCTCTATTCCTTGCCCAGAAAGGAGGAGGGGAGACTTGCATTGAGCTGGAAGTACTAAGCCCAGATATTATAAACATTCGTACTGTTTTTAAAGGAAATATTTATTTGCTTTAAATTTATAATTCAGTTACTTGTAAAAAGTTAAGCCCACAGTGAGGTGAGTTTATTGTATCATAGTTAAATTGAACTGGCTATGTAATAAAAATTTAGATTTTAATGAAACCTGTCAAAACAATTATCTTTCAAGACTTTAGATTCAGAAGACTTATCTCAGTTACACTTAAAGTGACGTCTTCATTTATGTGTGTGTGAAATTAATGTGTGTATATACATATATGTAAAATTATTTGTCTCTCCATATATGTGAAATTATATATATTTTATACGTATATATAATATGGTTGTTCTCTAACCCATAGATTACCAATGTCCCTATGATACCCTCAGTTAATTTGTTAATAATATAGAATTTTATTACTTTACCGAAGAGACTATATTAGAGGAATTATTTTTCATAGATGTTGCTATGTCCTTCATACTTTGAAGTGGTCACTAATATTGATGACGCGTTCTGATTTCTAATGTTATATTACATAGTATTAAGATAAAAATCAGAGAATCTGTAGCCCTACTGCCTTAAAGTCCTAGTTCTAATAATTATTACTATTAGCTCTATGACCTTGAGCAAGTTACTTAAACTTTTTTGTCTCAGCTTCCTCATCTCTAAAATGAGTATAATAATTGTAATTTCCTCATAGGTAGTTGTCAGAGTTTAGTGAGTTAATACACGTGGAATGGGAAAGTGAGGTGCCCCGAGTAGACAGTCTGTGAATTTGAGTTCTAGCTACTATTAATACTTTAGAGGTAACCAGCACAGACATTGTGGGGCATGATTCTAAACTCTGTGTCTAAAGTTCTTTTTTCCCTTTAAAAAAATAAAAAAAGACAAAACTCTGCTAGTCACACATTCTTTAATTTTACTACAAATTAGAATTCCATTCTTCATCTTAAAAAAATATGAAACAAATATTTTTATTGCATATCATGGCTGAACTATATTATAAATTATAGGGCCTACAGATAAAAAAAAAACAAAAAAATTACATCAAGATATGCAAATATCATTTCATGTATTCTCGATTTAAAATGATAGTTTTGAAACATTTTGACTACAGAACACTTTGTTTATTATACATATATAATAATTATACACATATAATATTAATAATGGTTATGCATACCCTCAATATTTAGGGAGCTGCAAGAGCCCATTCACCACTCCCAGCCTGCCTCACAGAACAGAGGCTGCCTTTCATGGATTGCTACAGAATCCATTGCTCTAGCAGAATTTAGTTAAAAACTTATGCTTTGGTCACCATGCAGTGCAATATATCAATAAAATTTACTCCTCCAGTCTAACTGAAAATTTGTAACTGTTGTCCAACATCTCCCCCTTTCCCATCCATACACACAATTATTTTTCAATTAAAAATTAATAAATAAAACTAAAATGCACCAAAATACACAAACTTTTGTTTGTATCAAATGAAATAATTACAATTATTCATTAATTTAGTCTCTTTTTGATACTTGCAGCTATCAAAAATAGCCATTTCTTTTATAGTTATTTTAAGAATACCATATGTTTGGTAAAACAATATTATTAATTAGAATTACAAAATGCAGGAGGTCAAACAACCAGAGATGTCATATCTCATTGGAATGGAGCAAAGAGGGAGTATACCATAAACTAAGATATCAAAATTCTAAAGCTAGGATTCTA